>SCLF01422061.1:0-25819 GCA_004367975.1 Mesochordaeus erythrocephalus
CTAGAAGATTTTCCATTTGACACAAAATATTTTTGGCTTCTTCTCAAAAGGTTTACGTGCGAATATTGAGAGTTACGTAACTCGTCTCCGACAGGCCAAGCAACAGGGAATGCTTTTCCAATATGTGAAGCATTTGTCCCGTTTTTCGCGTTTTTTTCAGATTTTTTGTTTTTTGCGTCCACTTCCGGTCAAAATTCGTGGTCGAAAGTTATAGTAAAAAATGCGCAAGAAAATTCGGTTGAGGAGTACCGCTCGATGTTTTCCTAACTAAGACACAACTGTAATAAATTTTAAAAAACTAATTTTCTTAAAGTCGCTAGAGGTTTTCTCGGGCAACAATTTAGTGCGACTCCCGATTCGAAAAACCAATATCCGGTTTTTTGCCTCCACTTCCGGTCTGAAAGTAGGTTAAAAAAAACCGGGATGGTCAATTATGAGGGGGCAAATTCGACGTAGCACCACTCTAACAGAAGTTATGGTCCGATTAGTGATCATCTGTGTCGCACGGAACAGACTGCAGCGTGAGGGTTAACTAAAAATGTTAACACATTATTTGTTTAAATATTTGTTAGAGATTTTGGGTAATCGGTGAATGAATATTCGACGGATAAAATTCTTACCGTCATTATCATTGTATTCCATGTTGACGGTGGCTACATTCGAAAATGCAAGTTTTTGGTTTTCCATCGAGTTGACGGGCGCGCATTGATCTTGACGAAAAAATTGGATTGAATATAGTACAGCATACTTTTTCTGACGATACATTGGCCACCACAAACATCGAATAGTACGCCCATTCAGTGCTTTTACATATTCCCCACTGACGAAAAATTGTTTTGTTTTAATTTCCGAGTTAAATTTAGTCGAAATTATTTTTCGTTTCTATTCAAAAAGTGCTGATTAATGTTTAAAGTTACGTACCATTATACACATTTAACTTTTTGTCGGATTTCAACGGGGAAAGTATTTGTACATTTTTCAGCAACTTTCGGATTTTTCGGGTTCATTTCTGTCAAAATTCGTGGTTAAAAATAATCCTAAAATGTGCGCAAGAAAATTCTGTTTAGGAGTCCTCTTGATGTTTTCCTAACCAAGACGCAGATTTCTTAAACAGTAAAAACTGACTTTTTAAAAATAGTTTTCCACTAGATGTAGTCTAGTGCAACAATTTGGTGTGATTCCCGATAAAAAATATAAATTACCCTTATGTAGTTATAGACACTAAAGTAAAAAAAGGTGATTTCGGGAAGTATGTCCGCTTGGCTCGAACGTGGGCTTATTCGACGCGTCATGACTCCAGCTTCAATTCTTCTCAAAGGACCGACCCTTAATTCTGAACACGTGACCTAGTTATAGCCAAAAATGGAATTCCTAAAGTAAAACTTGTCAACTAGTGACAAAATCACGAACTTTTCACTTTTCTATTTTATTATGATTTAGAAAACATGCCAAGATCCCAATGTACGTTCACTAAAATTTCGACTAGAAACAACTGCGTTAAAACTATATTTCAAGACGGTTAAAATCAATTTGTCCATTTCGACAATGTGACTTTCGAGGTCCAAAGCTTTAAACGAACTTTTATGGATGCCCAGGAGCCTAATTAATCTATCATCATTTAGCTCGGTGAGTTGCCATGCGCCCACGAGTTAAAATTAATGTTTTTCCAAAAACAGATTATTTCACGATCTGTCTTCAGGGGGGGGGGTTAACTTTACGACGCCCTGTAATTTGGGACATTCTGAGTCTCGTTAACCGATCATTTTCACCCTGAAGTGGGGTCAAGCTTGACACATGTGTTTGAGTCATCATGGCTTTTTAATCTAATGAACTTAGCGACTTTTAGCGGTTTAAAAAAGTTTAATAAACGATATATTTCATTCTATCCGTACAGTATGGCCATGTAATAGCCATATGTCCATGGGGCAAGGATACATATATTTATATGAATGAAATACCAAAAAGTGACCCAAACGACAGAGTTCACAAAACAAATTATCACGGAAATAATTGGAATAATATCCTTCACACGATTCAATAACAAACTTATTCTCGTAAAGACGATCGAATAAACTATTTGCATACACTCGTCGAATGAGGTCCCCGTCTGTTGTACTAAGTGCCTTTGAAAACTCCGTTTCGTCTTTTGTAGGATTTAAAAATTCAAACAATCTCAATCAGGGCTAGAAATGGGGATTAGAGGAGGCTAGTAGATTAGTTTGGTTTTTCTCTTATTCGCTCGTAAATCTCATTGGATAACCACTCTTGTCCACTAAAAAAGCAAATGCAATTATTTTTGTTTGGGCCTAAGAGTGTCGGGGTTTAACAATCTTGCGATATATATTTTAAAGCAAAACGACATAAGTGTTTAATAACGACACTTTATTGCATTTGATTAATTGGTAACATTCAGTGGTTGACCAATGCGATGCACGGGCGAATAGGAGAAATCGCTTCTCCGATCCCATTTCCAACCCATTTCCAACCCGTTTAGCCTCATTTTAAATCATTTCCTGTATTTACAATTAGCTTCGCAACTGGCGAGTTCATATCCAAGCCTTGGAATACAAGCCGATATAGACCTTCATCGGATTTTACTGGATTGAAAATGCGCAACGTTATTTCAACATCGCATACATCTCCATTAAGACATTGGTCTTCGTTCATTTCTATGCTATGGGATCTTCGGTCACAGGAAAATTGATTTGAGCCACGGCCACTCTTCTCCCATGTGGCGATACTCAAAATGGATTGCTTCAAATCAAGAAGTTTCGATTCTGTCCGTCGAGTTAAACAATATGCATATTTTGACTACCGGAAGTGAACACCGGAAGTGAACCGGAAGTGAATATAAAATCGGAAAATACGATAAATGATACAAAACTCGTTCCTCGCCAGGAAAATCTCGATGTCGAACGGTTCACAGACTGTACAAAACAATTTTTCTGCAAGTTCCATGTAATCAGTTTCATTTTCATCGCAATGACCGCAACACCGCCGCCGGGATTATCATTGCCACCATATATGGACACGGGCGACTCATGCGTGATAGTTTCGATCGGGCCAAATTGTGTTTGCTGAAGGACAACATAATATAAAATAGCTCAACTAAAATATTCCGCAAAAAAGTTTTGAGGCACAACTGTAAATATGAAAATGACAATTTTAAGAATTTCAATAAACACATTAATTTTTTAATATATCACCCGTTAGGTGGTAACTTGTTCGTGTTCTATATTTCATGTTCTTTGATCTGTCGTTTAAATATATAAGTTGGAATATTAATTATTGGATATTAGATAATCTAGAACATGATAGAGAGCTAACCTTGAATGGAAGAGATTTCATGTACTTGGAGCTTGATCCAGGTGTTTTCGCTCGACAATAGAGACCTGTCTGTTGTTCGCAAAACTCATCATCTGCATCAATATTCCAAGTACAGCGCGTACAATCATAACCACAGCTTTCGCAGTCTTCATCACGTGGAATCAATCGTTTACTTTCTGAAAGTATGAAAGGTTACACATAAGCTCATTTATCCGGTTACATATGATACAATTTCTAGAAAAAACAATTACAATTTAAGAACTAAAAAAATTGTTAATCATGAATGAAACCGGTGAATTCTGGCGAATTAAACGACAAAAAAAAACGAAACACAATCGAAAACCTTTTCAAAGACGTTTTTAAAGGTGAGCACCAGCTAAAAGTTAGTCGCATCATAAAATGGAATTAATATCACAGTTAACTAGACGAATGACTCTACCATCAGGACCATGCCCGTGTGAGAGGTTGGAGATACAGTCGGATTATACGAACATGGTAGCCAATGATAATTATGAGCATAATTCCGAGAACGATAAGACGGTTAGCCGGAAAAGACTATATTGGGATGATCTAAATACGTGATTGTAGACAGAAAATGATCATGGATAATACCATAAATTACTAAAAATAGGGTACAAGGAATGCCATTATGGGCTGTCATGGTCTCAACTGTCCAGCCTAGCAAGGCAATATAACGCTGAATGCTATATAGGTTAATAAAGCTGACCCTTAAATTATGGATCACAAAATTGGAGACAGAATTTTTTCTGGCATGTCAAAAATAAATCAATTTATCCCGTTATGTCCAAAGCAACACTAGGGTGGGTTCCTGTCTGGGCGGATCGATCTCGCTGAACGGGATAAATTTAAATTGGTTATCAATAACACCGTGTAGTACTGTATGACCTACAGCGCACATCAGAATGAGTTGATGGGGGAGCGATTCATGGCTAGTTGCACGAATTAGCTCTACTTGTGCAGAGTAAATCCGCTTGGTGAATCAGTTAGAGGGTATTAACAAGCCGTGTGCCAAAAAGTGAACTAGTTCCCGCGTCAGTTATGTTCAGACCGCCAAATTAGGTCTTCATCATTCGTGCAATTTCTACGCAGGATACATGTGGACAGGAATTGCGGACAGATGGAGGAGCCTGGAAAGATGCCCTGCATGGTACGTCAAGCATATGAGTTACAGTAATGATCCGTGGTGCGAGGATTAGAAACTACCACACCCATTACCCAAGCAGAATTTTCTTCCGAGTCAAAGTCGAATGGAAGTCGGTCATACCACGTGAACTCAGTTTCTGTAAGACCGAGCTTTCTCATAAGCAAGCTTTCCATTTATTGTATAGTTAATCTGTATTAGCTAACAATATTAGTGTCTGTCTTTGCATTGCTTTACCGATTATTGCATATCTACATTTGCTTTGTTTACTAATAAGCTGTTTTCGATAGTTTTCATTCCTGCGTTCTGATTGTACTAATTTGTAGTATTAAAGATCTTTAATTTTCTGATTTGTGAATTGTCATTTATGTATGTAAGGTATTGCGATTATATGTATTGTAGCCTCTATAACTCTCTAGTTCGTAAGGGCGAGATAGCCCAGTGTGAGTTAATTACATTTGCAAGTCGTAAGACTCTGGTTTGATTCCCGGTTTCGTTAATAGATTGTCGAGCATACGTTCATCATATAATCCCTTATAGCCGATAAGCAAACATTAGTGATGAAATCAATGCCGAAAAGGTAAGCCCATTGATGTAGGTTGTGACACGTATTTATGTGTGATATGGGTGTAGGAGTATTTGGGAATACATAGTATAATACCCTCGTTCACGCTCTAAAGCGTGTGACCAGTTACCTCAGTTGGTTAGAGAGCACTATATTGCAATCATAGGACTCGGGTTTGATTCATGGACTGGTCTATAGTTTTGAGCATGCTTCCACCATATATGTCCTTATGGCCATGAAGCTAACATTGGAGACCAGCTAATGGTGAAAAAGGCGAATAATAACCATATTCACAGGGGGTAGTCGCGTCTAGCATATACAAATGATAGGTAATCCCATTGATGTAGGTTATGACCTATATTTAACACCGATTATGGCTTTCCTACATAACCAGGATAAATATGACGTCATTGTAATCTTTGGCCCAACTGACACTTCCATCTCCCTGTCTAGGTACAATGAGCGAATGCTATTGTAGACTAAGTAAGTTGAGTTTATTACAAAACTAAATATATATATGTAGATATTATTTACACAAGAAGTTATGGTATCCGAGTTAACACTTGTGACTCGAGTTAAGGTTATGTAAGGATATATATCTGTCACACCGCCCCACTCGAGTCACACCTGCTAAACAGAACTTAAGTGACTTGGAAAACGGCAGGAACGGAAAAAGGGTTGGCAAATATTCATATTCGGCGATCGTTGCGTTTCACTGCTCTCAAAATTGTACTGGCAAGGCCGGGAATCGAACCTGAGTCCTGCCACTTGCAAGATACTCCCCTTCCACTGAGCTATCTCGCTCGCGCTCCATTCGCTCTGGTCACGTTTTCACGCCCGGTTTTCGCTTTATCCTTTCTGAACTTGCTGCTTGCCGAATAACCTTGAAGTCACTTCTGGATTACTTTGTTTGGGGACTGAACTCAAACGTTTCACTACACAAAGTAGCGGAGGGGGGAGAAATAAGTTTGGAAAAATTACTTAATCCTCGTATATTATTATCTTAGCCTCTACCTTATTGATACGTGTAACCATATCAGTATACACGATGCATCTATGGTATCCGTCCTATATCCCCATCTGAGTTCCTTCGTTCCATCTGTACAATCTCTATCCGGACTATTCCGTGATCCGTCCTTTAGCATCCGCGTCCGCATCTGCATGTCTTGCAGTAATAATGGTACAGTACATAACAAGGTGTTACAGTAAACAGGCCCACAATACGGGCGAGATAATCTCCTTTAGGAGTTATTATCTATCTCTACTAAGGGCTCCTCCTAAGACCTGGGTGATGCTAAACGGTGCTCTCCCAGCCAGGTCGGATTAGGTGTGAGTCCTCTCAGAGTGAATTCTCATCTCTCTTGAAGTGTGAAAATGGCCTATTTATATACTATTTGGAGGTGGCTTCTGATTGGTTGCCTGTTGGTGTGGTTTCATGAAACTGCTGACATCGGCTGAAACGTGTCTGCGGAATGTGCTGACTTGACTGTATATATTGCTGACTAGGCTGTTACGTGTTTTGGATTTGCTGACTCGACTGAAACATGTCGGCGGAATCTTCTGACTTGATAGTGACGTAGCTGATTGATGATGGTGTTTGAGATGAGTCCATTAATTACGTGATGCTTACGCTCTGTTCGTTAAGTATCCAAATATATAATTACTCGAATGAGTATTAGTAAACAAGTAGTTAACTGTCCAATATGTAGTAAACATCAACGTGGAAATGATACTCTCGCTCCTTTTGCCGTTTCTTTGGTAAAACTATTGAATCATTTTGAGGTATGGCTCCGTAATTATAAATTCCTTAGCTAGACCGGACTGAGGTCGTTCCAGATAAGATCTAACGATAGTGTTACCACTAGTTTTAAGGTCCACGGACACAACCATAAATTGATGCGTCTTGCCCTTCCAATGGGAGGCTGTTTTATATCGGTCACATTTAAGGATACCAACGTGTCAATACAAGCTATGGCAGTCTAATGAACCAAAATATTTATTACCGGTACCGATATCGCCTATAGGTTCTCGGCATTGGGCATGCGAAATGTATCCTCATCGTAAGCATAGGATTCAAACAAAATTTGAAATTTATTACAACCCGTGGAGACCCTCTGCTTTTGGAACGCAAAACATTGGAGAATTACACTCACGCCGATTGAGCCGTTTTCTATTATGTCTTCCATTAATAGTGTGTTCATTTCCCTATGCGATGTGCCTTCGTACCGCTTGGCGATTGAATATAGGGGTTTATTTCTGGCATACCGCTTGACCGTCGGAAGTCGTGTGCGGGTGTGGAATAATCGTATTTTGGTATCAGCAGACGCGAACGCATCCACATGGTCGGTAAGAAGTCAATTCTCTCTGTGGTGCAATTGAGACTTATTGCCTACCTCCTTTTTATTAGACAAATTTGAGCGCCAAACGGCGAATTTGTTTTACAAAAATGATGTAATTATGTGCAATCTGTATATCGCTGTTGGACGACCGTTCATCTGATTATGGCGGGAATAGGAAGCTCAATGGTTACATATTTGAACTATTGCGATTTTCTAATTTTCTAATTTAGCTTAAAAATTTTTAATAATAAGTGAAAAACTGAAAAAACTTTAGTACATCACTAAAATCAGCGATAGATGTTTTATAATTAGGTAAAATTTCTAACTTGGGGATTGGCATCAAACATTGTCCATAAAATATTGTTAACGCAGCAAAATATTAGGATTAATCTGGTTATTTGTCAATTGGTCTCCAATTAAAAAATTTCTATAAGGGGAACAACTTTGTATAATTTTTATAAATTTAGATCTTTAGTTTATTTAAAGGGAAATCACAAAAAAAAAATGGAATCCTTAATAACAAAGATAAGGAACGAACAACCCACAGAATAAGTCGCTTCCCAACCACTTGGTCATTGAAATAGATTTTGAGGAAGAATACAATAGTTAAAGTATTCAGTATAATTGTGATTAGTCCATTATCTTGATCTATTTAAAAAAAATAGCTTAAAATAGTTTCATTTTCAACAGTTAGTTAATCGCCATACAATATAATGCCACCGAAAAATCAATATCTTTGATCATAATTGAATCAATTGCACTATGTATAAGGAATAATTACGATTTTTGACATTACAAAATGTTTAAGAATGTTTAAGATTTTGCGTGTGTCAGTTTGTAATTGCGAGCTACTTACTATGGTTAGAACTACTGTATTGTACAAACAAGAATGGATCATATTGGTGTACAAGAGTTAAAACTAATCAATTATTGATCTATCTTTCGCCTCCTATCTTTGTGGTAGACGAGTGCGGCACGTCCTCATCTGTGTTGTCGTTTCGTAAATTAATTATTTCGTAATTAAATAAAATGGACTTTTTCAACTTGTTTGTTGGATGAATTAAATTATTTTTTACTAACAATTAATTTTTTAATCGAACGTTTTAAAATGCTCACCTGAGTTTGCCAGCTTTATTGTGGGAGCTGGATAACCATGTGCTTCACAACTAATGCCCCCGGTAGGTGATGGGTACATTTTGATTGAATGGGCATTGCCTGAATTGGTACGTTTTAGTTTGTTGTGAAATATAGCTCGGTAAAAAAGACCACTGTCCAAACTTATTCGACGCGTCATGACCTTCAATTCTTCTCAAAGGACCCATATTCAATTTTCTATTTTGTTATGATTTAGAAAAGCAGCCAAGATTCCAAAGTATATTCGCTAAAAATTCGACTCGCAGCAACCGCGTAAAAAACAAGGTTTAGGACCCTCAAACTCAATTTTGTCCATTTTGAACAACGTGACTTTCGAGGTCCATAGGTTTAAAATAAATAATCGCAGTATTTGGCCGTCCTGAAATATAGTTTTAACGCAGTTACTTCGCGCCGAATTCTTAGTGCACATACTTTGCGATCTTGACATGTTTTCTAAATCATAATAAAATCGAAAAGTGAAAAATTTACTTTAATAGTTTAATAGTTTGGACTAATCACCTTTTGTTAGCATAGGGCTAAGGTGTTAGGAATTAAGTGAAACGACTCGAACTAATATTTTATTTATTCTTTGACAAGTACGGGCTCGAACCCGAGTCTACGTATTCAGAATCCGTTGTGATACTCGTCACGCTAATTTAGTCTTATATGTACTTACATTAGCCAGCAGTTACCATGAGTTATTTGCTGGGATAAAAGTACATATTTAAGTCTCATTTAAATCTCGGGTACATGTGGAGACGTAAAGTTTGTAAGAGTGTTGAAATAGGACGCTTAACTCCCAGGCTGTTTTTGGTGCACATTTGATCACACACCTATATTTATTGAAAATAAGGCTTCAGCTTCCATCCAACTTTTTTCAAATTTTGTTTAGGTACCGTGACCGGAAGTACTGGGTAAAAAATTTCACATTTTATAAATTTTCTGATTTCCCCCAAAATAGGTATCATTCAACGCAGACGGATCTCCACTACATTTCCTCTCAAGTCACCGACCCCGAATTCCTAACCCGTTATGTAGTTATAGCCGCTAGAAGTCAAAAATCTGATTTCGGGCACTATCTCCAATTGGCTTGAAAGTGGGCTTATTCGACGCGCCATGGCTCCAGCTGCAATTCTTCTCAAAGTACTGACCCCGAATTCTTAACACGTGACCTAGTTATAGTCCAATTTTTAAAAATTGACAAAATCCCCCAGTAAGTCTGACGAAAGTTTTCGGAGTGAATTAACCGGATATGTAAAATGTGAATAGGAAATATCCATAGGGTCCCTTCCTGAGAACCCCTGGAGACTTTGAAGACCTCGGAGACAAAAACTAATAATGTGCACCAAAAACAGCCTGCGAATTGTCTACCAAAAACAGGTTCTATGATTCATGACAGGTATTCCAAAATAGGTCTTTCAATGTGTCATCCCTCATAATAAATTATTGAGAAATTTTAAAAAGGAAGTTCCACCAGAAATGAATGCCGGAACCTGATATATATCCTAAAATAATTTCACAAAATGATACTGTTGTTTAATTCTGTTGGCATTCCAAAGTATTATCAATTATGCCGATCAAATCTTCGCTATCACCCCGATATATTTATTAAACCAAACTTATCGTGCGGTCGATAAGCAAAAATGAAAATAAGGTTGGTATAATCTAAGAAGAACTACATAATTGATGAAGAACTGTAATAAGGTCTTATGAAAAGAAATCCCATGAGCAGTTTCATACACATTTGTCTGCACTGAAAGATAGAGCACGTGGTCTAACGAGTGTTACTAAATTTGAATCCAATACGGGAAGTGAAGGTTCAGTTGCAGAGGAGGCATATAGAACTCCATTTCACTTACGACCGAAAATGAAGTATATTATGCAACAACATGTTGAACAAGGTATCATGGAATTAATGTCGTCACCGGGCTCCTCCCCATGATTGTTGGTAAACAAACAGGATGGCTTTTACAGATGAGTTGTCGATATCCGCAAACTAGAATTAGTAGTTTTCGTCAAATAGAATGTAGTGAAGATGCAAAAATAAAACAACGGTAACAACAGAACAATGACAATTTAAGTTTGCTCGTATGCCAATGGGAAACAAAAACGGCACATCTTGTTTGCAACGAGTTATGGTTACGTCAGCAGAGGTGTTGAAACGGAACCTATGTTGATTTCATTGTATCACTTGAATGGACATGAGTATCGTAAATGCAGTTAAAGATCTGTATTACTAGCAAAACACAGAAAGAGGTGTGAAATTTTGTGCGCAAATGAAATTTATACCAAAAGATCCTTGTCGAGTATATTATATTCCAACTGATACTCCATTCGCACCATATACAAAATTAGCAGTAGACTTACCGGACTGTTTAAGATAACACATCGGCGCTATCGTTACCTTTTGGGGGCGATAGATCTTTCTTCAAAGTGAACATTGGCAGTTCCAATACGTTCGAAAATACGGATAATTATACTGTCTCGACCTGAAACTCCAATTTTGCTTTTAACAGGTAATGGGTTAGCGTTAAACAATAAACACATCTCACAACTTGTCAATGATTATAATATCGATGATATCAAATTGGTCAAATACCGTCCACAAATATAGAAACATTTATGTAAAATGATAATGAACGGTATGATTGTGCTGCAAAAAAAATTCTATTGTTTAATGGATTTCGACCAAATACTTCATCAGATGTAGAAACAATACCGAGTAGACCAGTAAAGACTGAGGACATAAGCATAGTAAATGTCAAAAAAAGTAAGTGAAAATGAGGAAAAATAATGCGAGAGTTTGGTCCAGAATAATTATGATCGACTAAATATGACATCAGATACAGAAATAATACCAAATACACCAATGAAAACATATTTAGATTTGGATATACTTTCGTAAACAGAAGTGTTTATAATTGCAATGATATGGAAAAATTCCGGCCTATTGGAATTATTTATGCTCAACGAAATACAGCCGCTGATCGACATTTTCGAGACATTATTCAAATATCGATGTGTATAGATGAAATCGACGTCTATAGAACATTTGCATTTGACTCATCAATTAAATTGCATTGAAGAAAAATGAAAATCAGTTGATGTGAATGAACATGGAGTTTTAGAAACTGCGAATAGAGATTCGTCATGCAACAATCGTATGGGGTAATACAGAGTTTTAAGTAACTTGGCCAATTCATCCTTTGACCAAATTGGTAAATAAGGGAAATAATTAAAAACGGACACTTTACTTTTATATCCATATAGTTTATGTTAACCTACGAAATGTCCGAATAAGAACGCATACGAATTGCGTTGAATTGGGGTTAGAAATGGCTTGATTATATATACGAATTTCGGTATGGAAATACAAGTGAGAGTTCTAAGCGGACTTCTAAGGATGTAGTAAATGATATAAAAGCCTCATCTGCCAACCAAGAATTTAAGTCTTTTTTGCACGCATAATTCACTCTTAAAGTTGACAGCAGTGCGAGGAATGAAATCAATGACAAACGATTGTCGTAGCTTATGTCGTTACTATACCGGTACGAGGACGACAGAGGTGGCCTAGAATATCCCACACGATGCATCTACGGTACCCTCCCTTATATGACACACCCATTGTGTGCGCTTATTTCTCACTAACCTGTAATCTGAATCCTTGATGCCTGCGTTTTCTTCATTGAACTGCGTCTGCATCTGTCAGCAACAATATAATTATCCTGGCATACCAGAGGAGTCATATTTCCATTCGCAACTAAGGGTATCGGGCCTGGGTGATACTAAACACTGCTATCCCAGCCAGGTCCGATTTAATTGCTATTTATTAGTTTCCCCAAAGTTATTCTCCCTCCCCAAATGCCAGAATTCGCTTCTTTATATACTGCCGACTTTCTTCTGATTGGTGGATTGGAGGGGCGTTTTCTGCTGACCTTTGTAGTATTTTGGAGGTATCGTGATGTGTCTCGTGATGTGCTGATGTACCTGGACTGGTCATCATATGACTCACGATGATGTGTTGATCTTACTAATGTATCTGGACTGGTCATCATATGACTCACGATGATGTGTTGATACAGCTGACTTAACTGAACTGTGCACCCAATGACTCACGCTGTTGTTGTGGACTCTGTTCGTG
Source organism: Mesochordaeus erythrocephalus (assembly GCA_004367975.1). Classification (NCBI taxonomy): domain Eukaryota; kingdom Metazoa; phylum Chordata; class Appendicularia; order Copelata; family Oikopleuridae; genus Mesochordaeus; species Mesochordaeus erythrocephalus. Next base: position 12,669 of record SCLF01422061.1, read on the forward strand.
ACGTATATTAACTTGTGATGTTATTCACTTGAACTCTGTCCGTGACGAATATTTCTGCGTGCCGAGTGACCGATTGATTAACTGTCCGACGACATACTGCAAAGCAGATCAATGATTGTCCGAATGAAATAGAAAATAGCAAGTGGGAATGATACTATCTTTCTTCCCCGACCTGCAGCATAATTTGATATGAGTCCCTCCAGTGCATTCATAATGGGCTCAATGCATCGGGTCAGGAATGCAAATATTACATCTATAGCCCTTATAATAAATGACCACATAGCAAATATTCCGATGATGGCGACTATGACGCTTAAATTAACTTTTTTATCGAGAAAATACTATTTTTCATTATGGTAGATATTTGCGTTTTCTCCCATTGTTGAAGTTGTCTTGAACGCCTTCGCCTCTTTGATTTTTACGTTAATCGATGTTTGTTACGCGTGCTCGGGGAAGTGGTTTTCGTTATCGTTGTTTTGTATTCTGTAAGGTGCCATTCTATAATTATAAATAAATGACTGTGTTGTTGGCATTTGCTATGTTAAAGATAGTTCTAAGCTCAATAATCGGGTTTATACAAGCACGGTGTGCGATAATTATTAAGTTCCTTTTTTCTCTTGACAATGTTACGTTCAGTCTCTTTTTGTTTATAAATCCTCTGCCTCGTACTCGTCCCAAACTGAATAATACCGTGTCGAATTCGCATCATTGACTCTTGTCTACCGTCATGGTTATGTCTCCAGCGTTTCTTTTCGGTAGCAGATTTTTTTGGATTTTATAAGGCGTCAGTATTTGTGTGTTCCATGGGCTATGTCTCTTGATTTCCAAGGTTATATCGGCCTCTCTTTCGCAGCCTATCATTTTTTCTGGTTCATGTTTGTAATTCTTGATTATAACCATTATTAGTGTATCGTAGAAACAAAATAATTTATCCATGTCCCGAATCGGTATTGGATGTTCAGGAATCGTATCGTCCGTTTTCGTCCGTGCATCCATTTTGATTTGGATCTCCTGAATTATTAACAGTTTCAAGTCTTTGAACTCGTAAACGGACGTCATTCCTTCGATGAAAGCTACTTTTGTTGCCTCGTCGATTAGTATAATTTCAATACCGGATCTGGTGTTGCCGGTAATGATGAGCACAAGATACAGCACTGGATACGAAATAGTCCAAGATTAAGCCGAACGATGGGACAAGGCATTTGTTAACAAATCAACCGATGTGGTTAATATTGCTCCAACAGACCAAGTAGGCAGATTGGAGTACTAGTTTAGGCTAATATTATAGAACTTGGAGGGCACTATCACTCGACAGACCGACGCTAACTTTGCAGTTTTATCCTCATCCCATCAGCCATTAGGTCCTTAAGCTGATGTCCAGGACTAGCGAAATTGTGATTGAAATCGTTAGACTCACCAAACGGACCGGAATTTACCCAATTGACTTCTGTTTTACAATATATTGCCAACGGGAAGCCATAGATAAGCCACTTGTGCCTCAACAAAAATGGCGTTAATATGCGGCTGTTTACAGTTTTCCATTCAACTAGTTGTTAGAACCGTTTTATTCGTTCCTTCTGACCAATTATATTTATTCTTCGAAACCGATCGCCATTCCGCTCGTCTCAAATTTGTCACCTGAGTGTGTATTTCACTTTGTTTTATAGTTTCTCGTTGAAAATTCAGTTACTGATTAATTAATTGAGTAACCAGTTAACCGACATACTAATTTAGACGCCGAATATATACGGATTTTTCGTTTATAAACATTTCACATAAAAGGATGTTCCAAATAAATTTCGACATCATGACCAAAGTAAACATTCATAGCATTTGACCCCAACAGAAAAAGTTAATGAAGTGGAGTAAACACATGCTTTGAAGATAGCGGCAGAGGAAATTATGGGACCGAGTGCGTTAACAGGCATCATTCAGAATTAGTCCATGGAAATGTTCAGTGGAGTCGATTTTCTCTTCTACTGCACTGAAGCCTCTTTATAATCTAACGAGGCCAATGGTACAGGTAAATTCGACACAGGTGTCAAATTAAACTTTTCCATAGTGTCGAGTTAATATCCCTAATGTCGAATTCATATACCTAGTGTTAAATTCATCAATTATACGCTTTAAAATGTTTAAATCGGTACTCACGTGATAGTAGTTGAAATGTATCTGCAGATGTTTTATTAATGAAGTAGTCCATGTTGTTATGTTTGATGACATTCAAAGGAAGTAGGCCTTCGTGTGAGCCAATTAAACCGGACTGTGCGGAAGGAATAAATTTAACCGTTTTATACTCACTTGAGCCATCGTTACTGAAATAAATATCAGCTATATTTATGTTTGACAAACTTGAAGTTACTGCTATTTATCCGGATGGTCCCAACAATAATTTCAAATTGAAAATTCCGCATTTATCAAGGATGTCATTGATTATGAGCCAACAATGGATGCTATCGATCCTTTTTCTATTCGACCATAAAGCCAATATTGTAAATTTCAATATCCGATCAAGAACTTCTAAAAAACGCCAAAACAGACTGTATGATAATACCTCAAAGATTGAACGTAACCTCTTGTAAAAAAAGTCAATTTTATAGCGATTGGAGTCACTTTGGTGTCTTGAAGTCATATAAATATATGTATCCGTGTCACGTGGACATTATGTTAAAATTGCATGACTTTACTGTATCGATATAATGGTATATACTGTTTATTACACTTTCTTAAACGGCCTAAAAATAATGATTTTTTAAATTATACACAAAGGTATAGCCGGCTAGCGTACCATATCGGGAGTCTCCAAACTCATCAATACCGGCGCTCCAGCCGTCTACAAGTGGCTTTTTACATCTCTCTACTCTGTTCGCCATACACCATCTGTGAGATCCCAACAGAACAACAATTTGTCTTGAAAATATATAGCATTACGCATAATAAAACATAACCAAAACATTAACAATAATCCAAAAATAGATGTTATTCATTTTTTGCTTAAAATCATATAAACAAAATTAATAGTTCAGAATGAAAATCAGTTCAAAAATTAAAAAATGATCTAATTGGTTCGTTCTAAGTAAATTAATTGGGACTGTACTTTGGCTATCGTAACAGCAATATACTCCGATTTACTTTGTACTTAAATCTTGTTACGTACAGTATTTTATAAATATTTGTGCAGAAAATAAGGATGAAACAAGGGAAGAATGCGGGTAAAATTAATGAGAGGTAGACAGCGAGGAGAGGTAACCGTGACATCTTATCACTGAGATTTCCTATCATTATCAAATCAACTTATTAAACTCGGGACGTGCCTCACTCGCCTACCATAAAGATAGGAGGTAAATCAATAACAGATTATTCTGGTTTCAGAATGTCCAAAATTATAATCCTTCCTACAGTTAGCCGCCAAAAAGATCTTTTTTAAAAACGTTAATTTTAACTCATCGTGGCATGGAAGCTCAGCGAACTAAATCGTGGTAGATTAATTAGGTCTCTGGATATCCAATAAAAGTATCGAAAACATACTGCGATTACCAACTTTAAAGCTAGGGACCTTGAAAGTCACATTTCCAAAATAGACACAATTGACATGGACCCTCCCTAACGTGGGGTTTTTTTGCAGCTGTTTTGAGTCACATTTTTACTGAACATACATTGGGACCTTGTCCGTGTTTCCTCAGCTGGATTTTTGCAGCAATGAAAAATTCCTGATTTTGTGACTTTTTGGAAATTTGTACCTTTTTTAGCCTGTAATGGGTCAAATGTTAAGTTCGGAGTCGGTCCTCTGAGAAGAATTGAAGCCGGAGTCATGAAGCGTGAAATATTGTGCATATATTGTGACCATAACTTGAGCAGAATTAATTGTACGCACTTTTGGTAATGTAAAACTTTGATCGAATCAATGAATCCAACCTTATGCTGGTAAAAGCAGCCGAAATGTTAAACTACATATCTTGTGGAGAAAAATTTGACTACTGGCAAATTGCTTATCGGATATGGCATGCAGATGATGAGAATATTATGGAAATTGTCAACACTGTAGGGCATCAAAGGTTATGACAGAACAAGAAGTCGAATCAGTACTTTGGATAAAGTGGAAAGACCTAGAAGTTGTGCAAAAGTAGTTTCGAATACTTGGGGAGAAGCATGGCGAAGGAAGCGTACGAAGCTTGGAACTACTTAACAGAAATAAGAAATTTAAGAGTGATAGAGGACAGTTGGTAATATTTAGCATTAGAGAGATTTTCTACACAAATTAAATTATTGGAGGAAATTGCCGTCGATATTATAAAACAACTTCCAGAAGAGAGAAATTGTATTTTTATCACACAAATGACGGAAGAATAGTTGGAAGAGTTAATTTGAGATGACTATGGTAAGTTGGAAAATGTTATTGAGATGTACAACAAAAATTTACAAATGCGGAAGAAACCGAATCTCAGAGCTCACAAGAACTTATCGGGCCATTTCCAACATAGGATAAGAAAATATGGAAGAAACTGTATACCAGAATTCTGGAATTATAAATTCAATTTGAAGAAGATATAGCGGCCATAGCACTAAAATAATCATTAATTAAATTATTTGAGGAGAAATTATCGTTAGGCTGGCCAGCTGACCTTATAGATGGGGAATATCAAGATACAAGTATCTCAATGATGCCTTACAAAGGAGATCGGTGTTTCATAAATTGTACTAAAAAAAAGTGTTACAATAGCACAAAAATACATGTAAGAAAAACAAAAGACCTTGGTCTACTACACTCCGCCACATAACGTGGAAACCAAGGCAAATTTTCTGTGCTGGATTCACTTCGAAAGCGCGATAAGGCGTTGGAACATTGCTGATGACGGTATGGATCTAGACTGGTTATTTGGAGTTCAGCTTTATGAACATGATCCAGTTCTTATCCGAGAGGAGAAGTAGAACAATGAATATGGATGTCAAACGAATACACGAAATTGATGGGGAAGCAATTCAGTTAATCCACGGCAGTGAAGAGACACAAAATGGACTTAGTTACTACAACTAATTTCATAGAACTCACGTAATGCAAATTCAGCATGATTGGGGAAAATGAGAACGCGCTAAACTAGGACAATCGTGGATTCTAGCTGTTTTTTGGTTAAACTTGAATGGCACAGCAAAATTTCAACAACCCCCATAATTACAAAAATACTGGAGTAAACTGGAAGTAACTTTAGAAGACGAGACGAATTATGCTAGAAAATGTAAAAATTGTCTCCAAACAAACGAATCCGAAATCTGCAAGAGTTCTTGGAATACTTTCCGAAAATGGTGCTGGTCATTTTTGCAACAGCAGAAAGAAACAAGAAACGGAATGTAGTTTATAGTCAAACGTAAATTGGTAAATAATATCGGGTTGGTTTGTAATAATACAAGCTTAAAAGCGGAGAAGATTTTAGTTTGGGGCACTCTGCATGGCGGAAAAGTTGGTTGGAAAATTTGCTAAAAAGAGTTCCAATGAACAAGGATCAAATGGAAAGCATTCTTGCGTTTATTTTTCTAATATAACCAATCAATTCGGGCGATTTTATCATTAATGAAGAAGCATGAACCAAGCCAACCAACCAAGAGAGCCAAAAACCAAGCTTGCAAATTGGCCCAGAGCAAAATAACGGACAAGCCGAAAACGCGGCGAAATCAGCTGCTGATTATATCTGCAGATGAGACGAGAAGGACAGAATGGGAACAGAAACTGCAAGGGTTGAAGGAAAACAATCCAAGACGTGATCAAGCAGCGCCAACAAAATCTGTCCTTCGGAAATCATCATGGTACCTCAACTGGACTAATTCATGACAATATAGATATCTCCAGATATCTCAATGATGTAACGTTCCTTCCATATTCGTATGATTCTGACCAAAATCGGTCAACACCCAACGGAATCCTTTTCAACAAAAGCAGCTAACGTAAAAGGAATACTGTACGCTAGAGATTAAATGATCTGCCTCAAGCAAAGGAGATACACAACATATTGAACATGTCAATTCATAAAGTCAATACAGTGGGAGGACAAGCAACGGTTTTCATGCAGCTCATCAATGAGCAAGCAACGACATGAGCAAATCTCCACGAGGAGTCTGAAATAGTAAAGTATGTTAATGCAAGGGTTAGTTTAGCTTCGGAGAACAAATTTCGGGAATTATGATACATCTTAAGAATATGAAGCAACTGTTGTTCACGATTAATTCAGAGACATCGATTAAGGCAGGCAGAATGAGAATGAAAGCCAACAGTATCCTCCGTAATCTGGACATGAGTGGGAGACAAGTTTCAATCCAGCATCCGTACCACTTCATGAATCTGTCACAGACCTAAGAAATGCCACTAGAAGACAGAACTTTTTGTGATTTCCAGAACTCCAACGATTATCAGTTCGGATGATTCTATTACCAACCCAAAACCTCGAACCAGCAGCTCGCAACATAGCGGAATGGCGATGGAACCAGTTGGCTTTGATATTCCAAACAAGGAGGCGGTTGGGCAACAACAGAAAACGGCGTTCACTTAAAGAAGTGAAACGTAGGAGCAAACGAGTGCGGCGCAGAAGAAAGATTGAGAATCAAGATGGACCTTGTAAAAGAAAAACGAGCACAAATATGCCAATATCAATTTCAAATATTAATCACTATTTTTCGTCATTTATTCCACCAGTAAATGCCATTTATTCACTTCACCTTTATTATCACATGAACATTAGTAATAAAAAGATCACCCAAAACAAAACTTATTTGATTAACTCAGTAATTACAACGACGGAAGCAAGCAGTTCCGTGCCTCAGGGGAATATGGCAATGCAGAATAAAAAAGGAACCGGTAGCTATAAAACACATTGCTATATGTTAATTCTAAATGAACCAAACCAAAGTTTATTTCAACGTAAAATTTAAGTACGTTCCTAAAATGAACCGAATAGGTGTTAACACTTAACCCTTCTTGGGATTGTAATATAACCAAATGATAGCAAATTTTAACAGCAATATTGTAATAGTTCCCTGTAACAGAAATAGTGTTCCATCTACATTGGGGTAATTATATTACAGAAGCAACATCGTAACAACAACATTGCAATATTGAGAGTGCACTGACAGCATTGCAGTAGTATCATTATAACAGCAAAGGTTTAAAGTAGTTTAACCAAAATGAATCTTCTTAGAACATAACGTATTAGTTAATTATTTTTGTAATTCTAAAAAGTAACACTATTCTTATACAGCAGATTCGAGATTGGCTGACTTTCAACTAAAAGGTTTCGTTTATATTCAATTGTAAGTTGATAAAAAATATGGGGTAGGTTTGTAATAATTTTCAAATTAAGAAGCTTAGATTCAGAAGTTTAGATGTCTTATATAGCAAAATGAGAGTACAAAATTAAAATGTTTAATTAAGAATAGCCATGTCGATCAGTTCGGGCGATTTGATCATTATGAAGAAGCAAGCACCAAGCCAACCAACCGAGAGAGTCAAAAATGAAACATGCAAATGAAGAAAAAAACGGACAAGTCGAAAAAGCGGAAAAATACCCAATTAGCAAGCTGCTGAGCAGAACACAAAACATCCAGACGCTCAGCCCTAAAATATTCCACTTCGTTCAGACTTGATGGAAAATCATTACGCTATTTGGAAGCGGTGCCGAAGCTGGAGTCAGCAGAAATCACTTAGAATGAATTCACTAAGAATTACATGAAGTTTTTCGATGAATATACTGCTTGGTTCCAACAACGACGAAAAAATGAAGAACCAGCAACACATAAAACGATTAAACTGATTGTTAATCTAGCAGACATGATATGGATGGATGATCTCAAAGCAGCGGATTAACCCAGTGCCAGAGAGGCCTTACGAAATATGGGGGCAAACCAACAAGACCTAATCAACGATCAAAATGGTTTCAGCGTATTTATAAACCAGTTTCACACTAACAAAAACCCCAGAACAAGGTTCAAGCAAACAAACGGAGGAAATTTAAAAAATCAAAGCAGTTACAGGGGAAACTGCAACACTGCTGGAGAACATGAAAAAACAGCTGAAAGAACATGTTGATGCATGTCAAATTAGTAATTAATTACTAGTTTGTAAAACAACATGCGAAACATACAAACAGCGAATAAGACGAGAGGGACGGAATGAGAAGTAAACTGCAATAGTTGAAACATAAAATGCAAGACAAGAACACGCAGCTCCAACAACAGCTTGATTCGGTAAAAACTGGAATAGAGCAGGAATGCTTGGGGAATCATTTGGGAATCATACATAGCACGTGGCAGCCAGTGGAAAAACAAGATATCTCAGTGATTTAACGTACTACAATCATTGTTGCTTCCAGAATCGTTTGATGCTGACCAAAATCGGTCAAGACCAAACGGAATCGTTTTCAACGCAAGCAGAAACTTGCAAGGACTCCGAAAAGCTTGAGATTAAACGATGTACCCTAAGCAAAGAAAATACACGACATATTGAACATTTCAGTTCATAAAGTCAACATAGTGGGAAGACATGCAACAATATTGAACAAAGTTCCATGAGGAGTCAGACATAGTAGAGTATGTTAATGCAAGTATATGTTTAGTTTCGAAGAACAAATTTGGGGGAACCGGGATCCAACTTAAAAATATGAAACAAGATGTTCGTCATAAATGCAGAGACATCGGTCTTGTATTTCCAGCAGACAAAAGGAGAATGGACAGTAACAGTCTGAATATGTACATGAGAGGGAAACAAGTGTATGTCAAGTAGCTGCAGCACTTCATGAATTTGTTACAGACCTTAGAAATGCCACTAGCAGACAGAAGTATTTCGACTTGCATTACTGTTACCAACTTAAAATCTGGAAAGAGGAGTCCTCCAGAAGTAACGAAGCTGCAGACAGCAGCATCAAGCCGTTTGTAACATGGCGGAATGGCGATGAAACAAGTTAGCTTTGATATGCCAAATGAGGGCGAAAGCCGATAGCAAGGCGAGATACCAAGAACACTGCAGAAGATCCGGATTATGGAAGCACAAATACAACGAGTACAAAAACAGCAGCGGCGTTAACTTAAAGAAGTAAAACGCAGGGGCAAACGAGCGAGAGCAGCAGAAAATAGATTACTCAAATGGACCTTTTAAAGAAAAAATGAGCAAAAGTATGCCAAGATTAATTTATTCTTTATTATTTACTGTTTAGCTACTATTTTCTTCATATATTCGACCATTAACTGCCATTTATTCACTGTCATCGGAACATGACAATGAAGCATAACAGAGGAACATGTAGCCGTAAACTACTTTGTAATAATTTAGTATCGAAATGAACCAAAACCAAATTTAGTTTTTGGCAAATTAACATACGGCAAGGTAAAATTTCCATGCGTTCCTAAAATGAATCGAGATGGAAAATGTCCAATTCTGTAAAGGATAGATCTTAACTTCAGTAAACAGGAGAGTGCTGGATAGATTGGGCAAACTGCAAGGACCCTTCTTTTACCATAAACAGTTAGAGATTGGTTGGGAACTTTGAGATTGGATTCATAAATTACGCAAAGTCTAGGAAGAAAAACCTAGTTGGGCATACATTTATTTTCGACATGGACAAGACTGCGGAATCATATTCAGATTGCAAAGAGATCTCGATTCTTATAATCCGAGAAATACTGCCAGATTCAAGCATGGTAATTGCTGCACACCTTTTTGTGGTATGCCCATTGGCATTAACCAATTTAATGCGGAAAACGTCAGCAACAGTGTACACTCAAAAAGGAGAATGGAGAGTATTGCTATCAATGACAATGGTTCCTTCGGAACAAAAACAAACAGTAAGAACAACACAGATGTGCGCATCGTTCAACGTCAAACCACAAGCATTCCTTTGGTTCTGCTGGAACTGTTAGGGAGTTTTTTATATTTTATACTCGTAATTGAATTTGTTTCACCGTTATTACCGAACAAAAACTAATCTAGATCTCACAATATTTGAATAATTTTAGAAGGAAAGAAATTGATGGGTAGCAGGCAGCAAGCAACAAAGATGACGGAACTGTGTAAACAAGAGCAGAAATCAAACTAAGTGTCGTTAAATAACTGTTTATTAATATCAGAGTGCCACGAGATAATGAAAACGATGCAGAATACGGAAAAGAAGATCTTGATCTATACAAACATCATAAAACCAGAATTAGCCGCGAGGTTAATGTAGCATCAGATGTAGCAGTACTGGTGTAGCAGTAGCTTGACTGGACCTCAAGTGGCAACAGCAAAAGAAGCGGCGATAAAGCCTTTGGACATATGTAAAGAGGAAGAACAGCTACTAATAAGTATGCTGAAAAAGCAGCAGCTACTTTCAAGGGAAGTACCAATCAATGATGAAGATCAAAGATAATGCGCATGGATCAATTTAAATACAAAGCTCAGTTAAAGTATCAATATTTCCAGAAATGGCCCAGTGCTGCAGCTTACTTAGACACACTACTGCCAGATGGTGAAAACTGCAATGATCTGTATTTATTGGTCCAAGGTACCTTGTAGACGATCAAGAACAAGCGGGTCATGAAAAGCCAATTGATCATACGTAAGACCGACTATGGTTGATTTAGACAAGCAGAAAAACATGATCAAATACACATGTGTATACATGATACTGCAGGCAAACCATGCATTGAAGATACAGATGTCCTGATTTCGGATGCAAGGGTTACGGCAGCAAAAAAACACGGCCGCATGAAAGAAATGACATATGCCCCTCTCCGTTATCGGATAGCAGAAATCCATCGATTGGAAGCAGCTTAAGATGATACATTACTAATGGTTGGGGAGGTTTCATATAAGAAATTCCAGCTTTTGCACAAAAAAGCAGAGAAACCAAAATATATACGAAAATTTGTAAATAAAGGACCAGAACGTTACAGAAGAGGCACGTATGCACCTGTTTACAGACGAAGAGGTGCATACAGAGGAGGATATGGTAGAGCCGCAGGACATGGAACTTATGGTACGTTTAGACCAACGGAAGGATACAGAGCTCCAAAAACCAAGCTGATCCAGGAACATCGAGACGAGTAGAGAAGGTCACACAAAATACAAACAATGCAGGAGTAATTTATCACAAAATAAGCCTCAAAGCATGGCCCATTCCAAAAAATGAAATTAAACAAACAGTTAAAATTCTTTAAATGAATAATTATCGGACTATAGGTTTACAGGTAATCCAAATGGGTCAAGACAAGCAAAATAGTTAATACAGTATATTAACATGCGAAACCGCCACACATATCTAGTTTACGTTCGCCGACTGGGAAATTTTGTGCTGCCAACATCAATTTGGACTTCGAGCAAAAATCATTGTGCAATTCATAGATTAGGAAATATCCACAAAATGTGTACAAAACCAAGGCAAAAACAAGCTTAAGAAACCTAGAAACGAAATTGTTGCTACATCATAGTGGTAGGACAATGTATACACCATTTAATAAAAAAGCAGGTAGCACGATTATCTTCTTAACGTTCGACACCGGATGTAGATGGATAGATGCATGTCACTTAAAGTGAGAAGATCATCAGGTAAATACCGTAAGTAAAAAAGTATTCGTACACTTTGACATACGCATTTCATAAGAAAATCTAGCTGGCATTAAGCGAGAGGCTCTAACCTGTGCGACAGTATATGGGACGGGTAGGATTGTCAGGTTAAAGCTTTCCAATGATATCTTTCAAATATGATTTCTCTGGTAGCATAATTTTAAAGGAAACCATACCAAACCACTATTACCAAATGAAAAAAAAATTTACATTCTGGTTCATAAATGCATTAAATAAAAAAACGAAAGCAAGCGAGGCTGATTGCAAAGATGCAAGTATTCAACAGTGGTAGATTTATACATATATTTATTATGGAAATACACCCTAGGTGAAACTTTCCGAATGCTAAAAATTTGGTCTAAAATGGAAATCACTAACCGATTAGGGACGCATACGAAAAGTTCCAAGTATTAGAGTGCGTGGCTTTAGGTTATATGAGGAATGAATATTAGGGAAAATTATAAAACAGGCGAATTCTGGACTTTACGTTAAGCGACCAATCAAATCATTTAAATGAGAGTTCTCTTGGAAGAGAGAAGATTGGAGCGACAGTTACTGGTGATCAGCGAGTATAAACTAACAGGTAACATATAATTACAAAATAATTACTAATAATACATATCTGTTATTAAGCTAGGTACACTATATTTTTTGGATTTCTAGGCATATATTTGACCAAGGAAATATTATTTGAATGAAATTTCGCGTGTATAACCGTTACATACAGATTTTCATACTTTATCGGTAAGCAATATTAATACAATTTTAACGCCGTTAATTAGCCAGATAGCATAGCTTCCCTCGTACAAAATTTCAACGGCAAATATTGTTCCGTTATGACTCGATATGGAAAAGAAGAGGGGTGGAAATTTCTTCCCTAAAGTTCGCTCGCGGTATCCACTGGTTAGGTATCCACTGGTTAGGTTTTTGTTTTGGCATGGTTGTTAAATCTAAAGCATATTAAGGCTAAACATCCATCGCGGGTTCATTACCATCCGACCATAAATACAAAATAGCAATACTCCATAATCATTATTCGTACTATTAGTAACCAATAAATCGCTGCTTACATTGTATAATTTCTTCTATAGGGACAATCATCGAGGCACGCAGTTTGAAGATATAGTGTGAATTCGCATTGTTTGGGCATTTTGGCATCCGCAAATGAAAAATATATCGCATCTGGGCTATTGCGGCGCGTTTGGAATACAGAAAAATCAATTTTCTTGAAGTATCGTTTGCTACATGAGGAGGGATCAGCATCTACCACCAATTGAACAATTCCCTGAATCAAAACTTTATTATAAACAGACATCAAGGGCTAAGGTTTGTAAACATGGATTCTGAAATCAGCTTTAGTGATGTAATAAAATTTGACAGTTTTTCTATTATTAAAATATTGGACTTTTAATGAAAATGTTAAGCTAAATTTTACAAAAAGGGTACATTTAGTACATTCGAGATTCAAATTATTCGAGATTCAAATTATTTGTATTAACAGTATGAATAAGTTCTGACCACGATTTATGGTAAAAAAGCATCCACAGTTTCATTTCCTTTGAACTGGAAG
>SCLF01423162.1:0-15533 GCA_004367975.1 Mesochordaeus erythrocephalus
AGCAGCTGGCAGATCATACGCACGCTGAATTTGAAATGGTTAAAGACTATCGGGAGATAGCTGACGCTGTTCTGAAACTAGCAGTTGCTTCAATTGACGCGTCGCGTACTGGATTAAGGATGGTATTCTAATTTATAGCAACGTACATTTTTCCAATTTATTCGCCAATTTATTCGTTCGTGGAATTTAATTTCCAAGCCTATGCTCCAACCATGTTCCAATTACAACTAATTGACTCAGTTCTAATTTTATTTGTGTACATGCAGTGCTGAAAATAGAACTTGATTTTTAAGCCCAAGATAAATAACATATTGAATATTTTATCTCCCAACCTTATTATTGTATCTTTTACCGTTTAATTTTTAGTTCACCATTGCACATACGTAGCATAAAATGCTGAGGTTTGACTGGACTTGGACACACGACCTTTCGCATTCTGGGCATTCTGGTCGAATACATATACATTGGCACTAGATCTCCTACCATGTGAAATTAAAAAGCTAATTTAGAAAGGTCATAAAATCGAAGAATGATAAAAAAAATGAAAGAAAAACGTAATTTCGCTGAATAAATATAATAACTAACAATACCGTTATGAACAACATTATCAACTACATTCGTATGCTATTAAGGTGTCCACTGATATCAAGGCAATATAAATTGATAAGTCCAGATGGAAATCTAATTGGTGATTTGGAGGAACTGCGGGAGCCCGATATAAATGTCCGGCCGATATTACCGATAATTCGGAGAGGTTAGCCAGGCTAGATTTATTATGTATATAATATATCCAGTAGTATATGAAGCGGATTTTAATATTATGTAAACGTGTCATTTTTGACTTTTGCAGTGCATTGTGTTTTGTGCTGTTTTGTCAAAAAATTGCTGTGTTGCCCGATTGGTCGCCCTTTAAGTCGCAAACATCATCATCCACGAATGGCTTAGCCTCTGGAGGGCATTCTTTACCATTAGTAGTTCAGGTAAACTCCATAAACGGTCGCAGCATGCTTATCCGATAATGCACATACATTATGGATAGGGTCAACGACTGGACTCATTTTACCTTCTGAGATAATTATCTACCAAAATCAATTAATTTTATTAACGAACAAAATTTGTTGCTTTGATTTCCAGGCCGACAGTGTCAACCTTATTTTTACCGCAGCATGGCGTGCCTATAACCCATGCCATGTTCGGGCTCAATGGTATCCTGGACCAGGCGTACTGCCTTATGTGATTTGAATTTGATTTCGGACTGCAAGGTAATCTTGTTGGAGATCTCAAGTTAGTAAAATTTCGATTTTGATAAAGGAAGTAGTAAGTGCCGAATATTTAGGCCTCCGCAAATATTTAGGCCCCGCAAATTCGGTTTTACCATTTAGTGACCGGTAAGCTACCCAGCGGTAATTACACGTCGGATTTTCACCAATGAACAAGGAGGTGACGAATGGTCGCCGGTTTTCCCCATCAAACCAGTATTTACATTTTACTGATTCATAATGTCCCGCAGGTCGTAAGTAGTTCTGTATCGCTGTAGTAAAAATCCAAGCGCTTTCGCCAGTATTAAGCTCAAGCTTTTCAATACCGGCAAGACTTAAAAAGTCGAATGAGGTAAGTTGCTGAAACCGGTTTAACACCGTCTTCAGTGGGTCTCGCGTCCAATCTAATTTTAATGAAACCTCGGCCAACGACCTAATGGTCCTCACAACTCCCCCGAATTCATTTTTTTTTTCGGGCAATCTCCCAGAGAGATAAATTTGCCAATAACAGAATGTCACTTCAAGTGACATCGACATAAAATTCTACTTCGACATAACAAACGCAATCTGTAGGCGATTTCTAAGCAACAGTGTCAATACCATTGTACAGAGTTACATATTTGGTTTAGCTGGTAGGCACAAATTATTCCCTGCAGTGTATGCGTATTGATGTCTGACGTAATAGCAGGGATATAAAAATTAACGTTATTTCTTTAACGCTTAAATTTTCAATTACAGTGGGGATAAATATCGCACCAACTACAGGACCAATTAAATGTCTCGATTTATCAGCTAGATTTGTTGTAGTGTAGGAAAAAATGGAAAACGTCACTTTAAACACAATGTCTATTGAGCATTTATTCATCAACGGGAATAAATGTACATATTTAAACGTAACTAACGAAACAATATTCCCATTTATCAGTATAGACATGTTTCTAAATGCAAAGTTGGACTCGTTGCCGACCATAAAAAAGTGCACATGGAAGGTACGAGTCATATGACACGACTGCCGATTCAGAGTTTGGCGTCCATGTTGGCGACCATGTTGGCAACCATGTTGGTTAATTTGAAGGCGAAATATTTTCTTAAGTTATACTTTCAATAATTAATTTGAATAATTTTAGTTCAAGAGTACCAAGCAAACCAACGAGGACGGAAAGACCAAAAGGACCATGGTATCAGCTGAGTCAACCAGTGATGCACGCAAACCGCATACCCGTGCACAAGCATCTTCCGACGACACGTACATGACCAGCAAATATTCTATGCAAATATTCTATGCCACATGCAAATATTCTATGCCACATGCAAATATTCTATGCCACAATTTTGTCCTGAGCCTTACAGTACGGCCGGCTGGCAAGCTTAACAAATTAGCAGAAGGCATCGCCAAATCAAACAAAGACGAGGAAACAATGCTGGAATTCAGAGAAGAACGGGCCATAGTATTGGTTAGTGAGCAGACCCTTGAAAGTGCGAGCCAGTCAAAACAATCCAAGACCAGAAGGCAACAATAGAACGACCAAATGAACAAGTCACGCAGGGTCGAGACACCATCCGCCGAGAAGAAAGAACAAGATACCTCATGGGCACCATGGGGTTTTACTCAAACCAACAACCAAGGAAGCCATGTTACGTATTACGTATTAAGATGGAGGATATGGCTTCGGGTCGAGCAATTATCAATTGAACCTCGCGGCCCCTCTGGTAGCATATAAACAAATTCCCAATTACAATCGGAAACCACATCAAATTGAAGTATGGTTTCGACCGTGCACGACGGTACCAAAGATTATGAGAAAAAAGCTTCACATGGCTAAAATCATTGAGACAATTGGACCATCGGCAGTCACACCAAATCTATCTGATAGCATCGAAATTAGTGCCCGAATCGCAACTACCAAATACCCCCAATACGTAAACGACGAAAATGTAACGTTATTGTTAGTTACTTCAGGATATAAGAAGCCCGTGCGACCACATGGAGGGACGCCCACGATGTCTCCACAACAACGTCTACAACGAGCATTTTTAGGAAGTAACACGGAAGTAGAGGACTCCGTTTCCATCATTTTAGAATAACTGGTTACTCCACCATAATAAATATATACCTCAAGTATGCCATCAACAGTGATTGTAGTACTTGATATTTCTCAAGTTATTATTTTTTTGTTCTGCAGTTTTGGACTACCACCATGGTGCCCACATTATTACTAAAAAACACGTTGAACTCGGTGCTCATCTTAGAATCCAATAAAGCTTCCCAATCATCATCAACATCTTTTGATGCTGTAAGAATGACCTTATGTTGTTTAATTTGTCGCATTCCAACTTGATTTGTTTTCACAGCTGTTGCTTCTCCTCAAATGTTTCACTCTAGCCGTGTGTCCATAATGTTTTCATGATTATCGCACTTCAGATCCCAAGTTTTCTACGGTAATTATGACCTTTATACAAGTAAAAGTGCTGTTCCAACTTTTCTGCTAACACTTGTTGTCGAAGATCCTCAACTTTACTTTGTTGGTCCTCAGATTGTTGCTCTTCACTTGGTTGCTAATCTTCCTGATGTTGCTCCTGTGAAGTTTCCTGTGAAGTTGGTCTTTTGGGCGTTGACTTATATGTTTGTGCATCATACCGAGCTCTCATCAAGTGATTTCGCTCTGACTTCTATTTGATTATCCAGATGTGAACTTTCAATGGTGGGGAAAGGCGCACCCATCGGAGATGTTTGTTGCTGTAATTGAGTTTGAGTTTTTCTAACTCCAACTGAACTTGCAACAACTCGCCTTTAAGAATATCAACTTGCTGACTTTTTTCCTTCTCCATCTCGACAAACCCATTGGCCTTATTTTTGTACCTATCAACTTTTATGGTCAAGTTGACAATTGTTGTTTCCGAACTTTCAATCCGTTTTTGCTGATCATTTGTTGATTTTCATAGACTTTATGCTCAGCTCGACCACGTTTCAAGTCCGTCAACCAATGTGAATGATCGACAGCTTTCGCTGCTTGTATTTCTTTAACCGCATTTCGCTTAGCAGGTTTGACCACTTAATTTTCTTTGGTGCTTTTTTAGCTGGTTTTGCCTCCTTTCTTGTTGGCATGGTATCACTTAATCATCTCGATCACTTTCGCAGATTCTCTAGGTTGAAACTGAGCAAAATATTAACCGGTATGTCCCTTGCTCTAACCTGCAGCGTCGCCAATAAGTTTTTACTCACGTTTCAGTTTGCTTTGACTTGTTGACGTCTGTTAAGTACGTTGTTAGCTGTTTTCTTTTTTCCCGATATATATTAATGTGAGTATTCTGCAAGAGTTATGCGCTTATATACAACCACAGCTCATTGGCGTTAATGAAACTCGGTCTATATAAAAGTCTAAGAAACTTATTATAATTACCAGCTGTCGCCTTAGTCCGCATTGTTCCACCTCACTAACCATACCCTGTTGTTTGAAGTTCGCTCCAGCTTTTCTCGCTTACAGACACCGTATGTTCATAAAACTCGGTATTAACTATATCTGAAATAAGGCCAGAAGGTACTTACACGCTTCTGTTAGCTGATTACTGTTTTCTCCCTACTCCAACCTTTATATTTCCGCTACTGTGTCTTTGTAGTCAATTGTAGAAGCTTCCTTCCACGTTCGGGAACTCAAAACGAAATTATTCCAATACCCCCGAAAGTTTACTTCTTGGAGTTCTATGACTTTGGTTACATCTGAAGATAACTCTTCCGAGGTTGTCATATTCCTTTCAGATGTTATCTTGAAATGGCTCTCAATCATGTCTGAAGTTACCAAGTGTTTTCTGTTCCGGAATTTGTAGCATGCCCTGTACTGCTGTTTTTAGTTGTTTGAACTGGAAGATAAAATCCCTGTCCAAAAGCGGCTGTCTCATTGGCTCTAATGGATGCGATTCCGTCTTGCTCGATGCTTCTTGATTCCATTATCGAATATCAAAGTTGTATGTTCTTTCATCTTACGCTCATGTTGCTCTTTCCAGAGCCCTTGTATCGCTTTCAGGTCACTTACGTCGTTGAAATTTTCCAAGTCTCTTCCCACGCTTCCTGAGTAATTTATTTAGTGTAAATCGGGGGAATTTCAGATTAATCTTCCAGATGTTTCCAATTTATCCAATTTATCCATTCTACCCTTTCTACATCGTTCGGTAGACCTACAAAAGCCCCAGACTTCTAAGGATTGGGACGACGTCTCTATCATGTGTGAGCCAAGCAAGTCTTGCTAACTGATTCTCTACTCTCTGCGCATATTGCGTTGTTGTTCCAAAGAAAGTAACACTATTGCTCTTCTGAGAGCAAATGCTAGTTATTGTTGTGGCATGGTGTTCCCGCTTTCTGAATCCCAGATTTTACTGTTCGCTACTGTTATCATGTTTCCGGCAACTGAGGTCTTGAGCGAGCAATCTAGCGGATCCTCCTTGTCTACCATCGAAAGGCCGTGTCTAATTGATTTTGTCCGAAAGGTTTTACTTCATGTATGAAGTTTAACAAGGCTACTGCTTACGATAACATGAGCATGTTTTGTATGTCTATTTGTTCCATGACATCCTTGACCTTAACATTCAGAACCACTTTCGTCTCTCTTGAGTTAGATTTCTCATTGGTCTATCCCATCATGTAGGTATTATCGATGGGACTCTTTCGTTGTGGCATTGTCCAATTTTAATCAAGAGTGGATCCTGCCAACCTTCAATTTCCTGGTCGGTGTGAAGTCTTCTGTCCAACCTTGCGTCCGTAAGAAAGGCATATACCAATAAATAACACTTACTTTGTCGACGTGGATCAGTACAAAATCTGACACACGTGGTAGTCTAGTCTGCTCAAAGTCCCACCACTATGCATGTCCATAAGCCAGGTGTCCATTTGAAGGAGACTACATAAGTGACATCATACATGTTGTTCAATAACTTGATCTCTAAGGATCGTTTCCCACTTGTGTACAGATTCACTGTTCATCATTCGTGGTCGATTTTCCACGTGGTTCTCCGCCGTACTTGATGTTTGTGTGAGAAGGTCATACCATCTCATACTTCCCGACCAATGTGACGTTCATTTTCATCTTGCCATACACAAAGTGCAAACCAGAAATCTCTCTTCTCTGGATTTTTCCGAAGTCGCAAAGCCAGAGCTACTTGTAACTATAATTTATTCGCCTCTCTGTGTACTACTACACACCACCGAAATACCTTATCTATATTGCTAGTGTTTATTGTAAAGCGTAAAAAATAGTAGTAGTTGCCAATTCCGGTGAGAATCTAAATGTTAGATTAATTTTTACTTTCACTCAAATTAATTTACCTGAGGTTGTGTTGATGCGGTTTATGTAAATGCGTTCACATTTCCTGATGCCCCATTTTGAATTAAAGAAAAAGAACCCATTGACAGATTCCCGTTTCCTTCCAAAGAACGCATACGCCAAATTGATTATGTCCTGTCCAACTTGTCTCTAAAACCTGGAGTTAAGTATAGTTCTCTAACCTGTGCCGTTTGGCGCAAAACCATTATTAAATAATAACAAAAAAAACTGTTCAATTTGAAGCATGATCTCATGGAGTGATTTTATTGGTTCAACGAGCATAGTCAGATCCAACCTACGTAACTCTGAATCATTCCCGGTGTGTATTATTTGTCATTTGTTTGATTTGCATACATACATGAATCAGGAGTCTGGTGTTACTACGAAACGTGTTATTATTAAACTCCGAACAGTACTGTGCACTGTACAGGTCAGAGGTTTTACATTAAAGTTCACCTCGTATATTACTAGACCGAAATAAATTGGGATGTAGATACTACCACGTATATGTCAAAAGTGCCCCCATGTCCATGTAGCAAGAGGTCGGTTAACGGGACTTAGTGCATCTCGTAGGGTTTTTGTAGCGGTTCCGAATCTGTTTTCAGAATGTCCAAATTATACTCTCTCGGTCTTAACCCTCTCGGAAAAATTTGTGTCGCAACGGTTTGGCAAAAACCCCAGCTAGTGGTAAAATGCGAAAAAATTGAAAAAATTTTTGCTCTACTAATCACGAAGTGACTAACTGGTCTAGACTATCAGTATTTTTCCATTCCTTGGTTAGCGTAGAGAAAATAATTATCGCGCGGGATCTGCAATTGTTGAACGTCATACACACCTGTAATACAAAATAGTACTTTTCTTTATGTAGAGAGACATGATTTTAAAAATGTTTGTGAATAATTATGGTGCCCGGAGAAAATTAATACCACTAAACTATTCTTGGAATCTGGCAACGGTTTGGGAGCATTGAGATTCGAACTCCAATGTAGTGATTTCTCTCATCCTCGTCTTATACCCATTCGGCCGTAATATCGATGAGTCATACAAATTAGTCAAAATACAGTTCATTGAAGATTCATAAATGTTTTTTATATTACTGATTTCAAATTTTAACTCCTAGGGATTATGCATCAAAAACTGTAGCCATTTTTGTGGCGGAAAGACGACATCTCTCCACTACTTGCCGAGAGGGTTAAATTACCATAACTTGAGAAGAATCAATTGTGCGCACTTTGAAGCCGAACCCTGTAAGATATCAAATTTTAAGGGTATTTGATATATTTTTTCATGGACCCGTTATGATGGGATGGTGGGAAACGTCATTTCGTGAAGTATGTCGGATTGGCTCGAAAGTGAGCATATTCGACGCATGCATGACTCAAGCTTCAATTCCTCTCAGAGGACCGACCCCGAATTCTTAACACGTGACCCGTTATAGGACAAAAACTGGACCGAAAAAGGTACACATTTTCAAAAAGTGACAAAACAACTGCGTTAAAACTATATTTCAGGACGGTCAAAATCAATTATATTTGACTCATTTTTATCTTGAGAGGGGTAACTGTATGAAGGAGTCTCGTTAACCGCTTCCGTGCATCCTGAAGGGTGGAGGGCGCCACTCTGGATAGGTGTGTAAGCTGTCTTAAATCGTAAAAAACTAATTCCGGTCCCTCTTCCGGTCCGAAAGTGCGTTAAAAAAACTGGATCGTCTGCCGCGCGGCACAGATTTCAGCGTACGGGTTAAGTAATCATAATCGGGTTGTTAGGTTACAGAGCAAAAGTAGATCTGGCGTAGCTAACCCTAATATTTTTTCAGTGTTAGATACTAATTTCCTCTAACCCTAACCCTTGGGAGTTAAATGTTATCGTTCGCGGGCGGTACATATCAAGGTTTGTTACCACTAAGCTCAAGCCAATCTGAAAACTGGTAGACGAGTTGATATTCGCAATATCTGGAAATTAATATAAATTGAAAAGTGGTAGGCTAGTTGACATGGTCCCGCCAAGTGGCTACCTTTTGGATGGCAGGAAGTGCCAAAATTGTGATTATGGCTATCCCAAGGAGAATCTGTTATTGATACAGTTGTAGACGTGAATGAAATTCCTAATTTGTAGCACGTGGCATGGAGTTGGCCTTTAAACAGTTCCAACCCCACAATTGCATAAATAACGATGACAAACATTACCTGAATGAAAACAAAAGTTGTCTAACTGTGAAAACAAAAACTTACGAGCATTGTTATGTGCAGTAGAGGTATCATGGCACGAATAATGGAATTCAAAACAACTTGTAAACCTTAATTAAACAATTAATGGTTACGCTGTATTATTGATTTGGTATCTTACTTGGCACACCAGACACGAGGCGAAGAGGTCTTAAAACTCGAAAGGCACGAAGAGCTTTAATATCAGTAGTACCAGTACTGAACTGCTCGAGGACTGCTGATATAAGGCTAAAATATAGTATGGTCTATCAAATATTGGGACTACTTCATCATTGTGCCGTGTTAAATGATTTCCGTACCAATTTGTATTAGGGTGACCAGATCTAAATTCTCAAAACACGGAACATTTTTTCAAAGTTGGGAAAAAGTGTCTCTAAGTAGGTCTCAAAAGTGTCCCCTCTTGTTGGATTATCTGTGGATCACCGGGGGATCAGCTTAATCGCAATATCTGCTACTCCGGTTTAGTTTATACCCTATACGTACTAGGCGTTTTAGAACTCAGTCGGACTAGGGGGCGTGTTGTTCACCCATGCGTTATTTTTGATGATATGGTCTTTAATCAGGAAACCAGCCGCACTTATCCAAATTTTCGTATTATTTATAGCAATCTTTCTGTAGCAAGTTGTCAAAATCTGTAATTTTAGGCTGAATAAGTCAAGGATAACTAAAATTCATATGGCAACGACGAAAGTAAACCTGGAAATGAGATGGCGTAAAAATATGGATCTGAAGGTTGGTTATACATAGCTATTACTGTTTTGTAACATTTACTTCGGTCCCAAAGTTACTATGTAAATACAAAAGAAAATTTGGAAATTGAAATATGGTTGGTGGGTTATCTGGCCAGTTCTTTTGGGCGGGGGACATATTTGGGTTAAAACTTTCCAGCCGTAGCAAGTCAGATTCTAATTGGGAGTTATTTATAAGGAACTGTTACAATTAAAAAACATTTTGTCCGCTAGTTTTTTTCGGCAAAAGGTACGACACTTGCCCCTTACAGAATAAAATGGGAAAACTTTGGTCTAGAGTATTTTTACTAAAACTAACCATACACACTTGCTTCTGTTTTATTAATATATATAATAACACGAGTAAACATCAGTAACGCTTTAATTATATGGGCCTTCAGTTTCTCAGCACCTCGACCGAACTATTGGCAGGAATCCCATTACGGCCGCGAATGTCCATATTTACAAAGTCACCGGATCCTCTCATTTTAGACCTCCCTGATTGGCCTCTCGGACTCTCGGTTTGGCGTTCATATCACCCACCGTTCATCGTGACATGTATCCCAACCATACATGGAAGATGCAAGACTAAAAACAGCAACGGCTATCAAGCACTCATAAGACAAACCACGAAACTCTCACCAGGTGCTTCGCCTCATTTGGTCACTCAATAGGAAAACGTCTCCACTTCACCTGGGTCCGCTCTGCAATGTCACAATTTACACAGGTCACTAAGTCATTCCAGTCTTCTCCCACGCATATAAAACCCCACTAAATTCCGGTACAATTTCTGGAAACCAGGCATTACCATGTATTGGTTTACAGCAGTGTAGAAAATACGCTACATTAATATTGACCACAATTAGTTTGTCTTCATAGCTATAACTGCTAATAATATAATAATTGATATGGTAATAACCGTGGATGTTTGGTTACCCTTTACTCCATTACGGACCTGTGTTGCCACCAAATTCTAGCCCAACACTCAGTCGCATGTTTAAGCTTTAACACAATCGATTCCATTACAACAACCATTCAAGAACAATAAATAATAAAAAGAGGATAATCCAAGAATATCAATGGATTAATGGTAAACTAAATTACCGCATGGAATAATCCCATAACGGAATTAGCAAAAATAAGACCAATCAATACAGAACGTCAACAGTACTCCACAATATGAATCGATGGTCTTACTGGCTGTTCAACTCGAATTATAAGGAAACTATTGCAGCACTCCCCTAAATTACTACATAAACGAGTCGTCGGAAACGAAGTCATGATGGTTGGCCGAGCAACTAATAAACATTCGAAACTGAAAAAAACGGTGTTAGATCGATAGCACACGAGATGAATTTAGACGCTCATCCAGAAATCTGTCGCAAGTCCTGTTAACTAAACGATGTGTGGGCTGAATTAGACATTCGCGTCGATGACTAAAACTGATTTCGGTACTCACAGAAGATCGTCGTGAAACCGATTTATTCTGCTCACGTTGAATTATAAACAACCACATGTTCTCGTTATTCAATTACTTACTCTCGTTAATCAAATACATTCGTTATAGAAAAACTTTATGATTGGGAGAGACCAATTGGAAATATTTAGAAATAGTTTATTATATAGCTTTTTCACTTTGATCGGATTGATTCTGGTCAAATGGTAGTTCAGATTAATTCGGAACATTTATGAACTTTCCAATATTGGTTTTTTTCTGAAAGCAGCTTGACAAATTTTTGCTTCCATGTCATGCCAGATTTTGGTAAAACTTGCAGCAGTTGGCTTTTCATCGAATTTCATTTTTGTGTTTCCTCCTAATTCACGGTCAATCAAATATCTACCATCGAAATTTCTGTACCTTTTATTAGCAATTGCATTAGGCAAAATTTCCAACGGTTGAATATATCCGGTTGTACAGGCGGATGGAAAAATAATCCCCAATTTCCATACCCGTCGACGACACTATGGCATAATCTTGGGGCATAATCTAACAATTAACTGCATTTTTTCTTGATATTTCTGACGAATACAAATCTTCTCATTTCAACGAAAATATTTCTTTGACCATCCAAGTTGTTCCATTGAAGTATAATACTCAACTCTGGGAATCCTCATATCTATTATAACTCGCGACATTTTGTAATGCCTTGTAATAACGCAAAATGTTTTATATATTCTTAGAATACAACAAATATCAAACCGTCCAGTGATTTCATCACTACTAGCGTTATCATTAAATCTTAAAATTATCGTCTGTGCTTGACTTCTTCTTACTGATTATTATGTGTGTCATGCTGTTAACCCATGTGAAAACCCAGTTCTGTGATCAAAAATGGGTCAACTCCTAAAGGTACATTCATTTAAACAATAGGGAGCGTATTAACGAATTAGAGAAACGGAAATTGCGCCTACGACTGGAAACTTTTTCCATAACGAGTGTACATTGGTTACGTATAACTCCAGTTTTACAGAGTTATCTAACACGCTTGTGTAAGTGAAATCGGAATGAAAAGATTGAAATTTCTCGGGAATAACAAACGATTAATCATCGTTTATTAGCTCGCATTTGAACAACTTGTCCCGCATTTGGAGCAAATAAATCTGGTCATCCTATCGTCTATCCATGTGGGATTTCAACAGTCCCATGGGTTTCTTTCCAAAAATATCAAAATTAACCTACGTAAAACAAATAGTAATAATTCATGATTAACCTGCATCCTTACATTATTCCTTGGAGGATCAATTTCCCCAATTTACCTAAATTGTATGACTTAGGTCCGGTTTTAACCCGCGCACACCCGATAAGAGATGAGCCGCCGAAACTTCGTTTTTAGTTGGCATGGAACTTGGAGTATTGATATTAGGCTTAGGTATCGGTCGAACAGTTTTGTTTTGCATAAGGCCGACGAAAAGGTGACAATTTTGATACTTGATGTAATGGTATAATTCGAAATCGATTGGCGTATCGGATCGATGAAAAACCGTAATCATCGTCACTTTCCTCATCAGTACTGTAGTAATTCGCATTAGCGAAATTAAACGGTGAAGGCTCATTATTATTCTCATCCATTTTTAAATCCTATATCCTATTTTCACTTACTGTCGTAATTTGTATCCATGGTTCGTTCCACCTTTTCCTTTAGAGTAGAGTATAATAATTAGGAATAATTTAGACGGTTTACTTGTTAAACATGAGGTTAGGTCCTATTTTATTTACTAACTCTTCATAGATAGATTATTAAGTTCAAGATTTTGTTAACCAGCGGGACTTACTATGAAATAGCGATATTTTAGTAGGTTTTTATGCGCGTTTAATGTAGTCTGGCATTTAAATTTTCAACCGTATAGACCTTCAACTTCGCCATCAATGGTTTGCCATAATTGAAATAAGTTATTTATAATTAATTAGGGAATTTTGACCGGTTTTTAAACGGTCACTAAGTGTTATTATAATGGCTGCGGGTTGTGGTGACGTAATCATTGTGTATCTCAAAACACGAGTGCGCCGTGATTGGATATTTAAAAAAAACATAGGGTGTATCAATAGAATTACAGACTTACATTCACTTTTTGCATTTAAGTACGTCATTCAACTACGTCTAAGAACTTAAAAACGTACTAAATACCAGTCCTCATACTTTAATATTTATTTTCCTACGATGTTAAAATAATTAATACTGGCTCGTTCCAAGAATATCAAGCAAAAAGATCCCAGGATGACCAGTTCCAAGAGGCAGCAAAATAAATATAAACCATATATACATATATATTAAATTGTAGATAATAATTTAGACTGTTTGCTTGTTAAACTAGTTGTTTGGACCTATTGGTAACTCGTCGTATAATTGATAATGAACATGAGATTTACAATTTAGTTTTAACCAGCATGTTATAGATCAAATTGTAAGGACACGAGTTAATCAAAGTTTCCCAAATTTGTAAGACAAATATTTTATTAAAATGATTGCACCTGTGTTTGTGATCCTAATCATCAGATAATCTTACCCAACAATAACAATGATAAAATCGAGCAAATTCCAAGCATTGCGTACGTAGGCTGTGGGATGCATGGCAAATCCGTATGCAATAATCTTCAGAACACATTCCAATGTAAATATAAACATAAAGGCATACTCCACTTTTTCCTGAAATTTCGGTTAACTCGTATTGTGTTACATGGACTTGGATTAAATGTCCGTAAGCTCGTCTATCTCGATGTAGTGTAAAGTCCCTTATTGCTCCACGACATCCGGTACTTCGGCTCAAAAAGTTCGTGCACGATTAGAACCTAACTCATAGCGAGATCGCTTATTTACGTTGAACAATTAGTACAAGAGGTACCACTGCTGAACGAAATGAACTTTTACTTGAGTTTATAGTAAACAGGCTCTAGCTGGGAATATCACATTTATACTTACGTACTACCTGTCCGATAAAATAATATCTGCTAGCCAACCGTTTAGACCAGTTTGACCACCGACTTTAATCTTAGCGGTTTTAAGGCCTTAGAAGTGGTTGCAAGTTAGACTGACCCCCTTTAATTGTACGTAGAATTTTTTGCAACCATTTGTTGGCCAGAAGTGTCAGCCAAAAACGGAAATTGATTACTGTGAAACACGAGTCACAACAATTTATGTACCTAGAGTTACTCTGGAAATGACACACTAAGAATATTTACCTTTTTACAATTTAAAACAGCTGTGTCTTAGATAGAAAAATATCGAGCGATATCCGAAGATTTCCGTCGAAAACTTGGTCAAAATATCGGCAGGCCATAGTTTAGCCGACAATGAAAAATAGGTCTCTTAGGGCGAAGTGCTCGCTTGGAAAGTTGACTTAATCGTTTACTAATTATATGAGAAGAACTTTAATTTATTCTGTTACCATTTAGATCCCTCTAATTAGAGTTTTAATACTTCCCATTAATCTTATTTCCCAGAATAATAGTCTCACCGCGTTTAATATATAAAGCGTATTTAAATGCAACTTATTCGTACCAAGCTACATGGTTTGATAACCCGAACGCACAAATAGTACCCAAGAGTAGACGTGCAGATGCGTATTTAGGGCTTTTAATCTGGATTAAACGTGATAGTACCGACGATAGAAAAAATGCCAAGAAGCCGGATAAAATTCTCTAATTTTTAGTGAAGCGGTCAAAATTCACTAGTAATGACAACAAGAAACTTAAAATGGGAGTTTCTGTAATATAAAAAACAACGGAAGGACGCAAGCAGCTTAATTTTGCTATAACTATATTTAAATGCACCTTCACCCTTAGATAAATCGATTAACAATCGGATTATAGACAAATTTTATTATTCTGGGGATGGAATACATTTTGTTGTTGGTCAATATGGTGTATAAGGTTGCCTGCCACACGTCTATCCAAAGTGCCCCTACCTCTTTCAGGTTTCAAGTTATCGGTTAACGAGGCTTAGCCAGCCTGATAGAGTTTTTTCTTGCGGTTCCGAATCTGTTTTCAAATTCTCCTTCGTACAGTTAACCCCCAAAAACCCCTATTTCGGACTTTTGATAATGTAAAACTTTGATCGTGAAGCCAAACTCTAGTACACCGTTAAGTTGGGTGCGCGAATTTAAGTCAACACTGTCATTTCGTGAAGTATGTCGGATTGGCTCGAAAGTGGGCTTATTCGACGCATCATGACTCAGCTTCAATTTTTTCTCAGAGCACCTACTCCGAATTATTAACACGTGAATCAGTTATAGACCAAAAATGGGCCGAAAAATGTAAAAAATTTCAAAAAGGGACAAAATCACGAATTTTTCACTTTTGGATTTTATTGTGATTTAGAAAGCATGCTAAGATCGCTAAGTATGTTCACTAAAAATTCGACTCGAAACAACTGCGTTAAAACTATATTTCAGGACGGTCAAGTCAAAGTCAACTATATTCGACTCACGTTTTGTCTTAACCAGTGGAGACCCCGAGCGAAATATCCTGTGGAGACCCTTTAGGGATATATGTCCCACCGCTCTTCTTTT
>SCLF01424273.1:0-15531 GCA_004367975.1 Mesochordaeus erythrocephalus
ATATTTAGAGAAGTATTTTTAGTTGTAGTGTATATAAGTGGTAATTCCGTCGGTGTTAGGCCACTGTCCTACGATTAAATACACCCTTAACGCACCAAGGCCATCTTAACGTATCACTTTTTCTGCTCCCAACTTGCTTACCATAACGCACCGCATTTTTCTGTTTGAAATTCCATTTTTGGGCTATAACTAGGTCACGTGTTATGAATTCGGGGTCTTTTAGAATTTCTCTCAACCAACAGCACATTAACGCACCATTTTTTCTGATACCAACTTGCTCACCTTAATCCAACACATTTTTGTGTTTGATATTTGAAAAAAGCATTCATGTTTAATGTAGTCAGTTCAGTTGTTTGTGGTTTGAAAATGCGTTCGAGTTAACTGGCATCAGGGTACTGATACGTAGGCGCCAATCAAAATTTGTGGCAAATAATATACCAGACGTATGATCACTTCAAAAAGAGAAATATCGCGCTCAAAAACATTTATCTTTGAACCGGAAAAGAGATATAATTTCGTATGCCAATAACAACAAGCTGCAATCAGATAGAAGTATCGCGAAACATTTCGGTGCTAAATATGATCGACCTATGAACCATTCCACCATTATGCGCATATTAGAGAAAAGTTGACTTTGACCGTCCTGAAATTTAGTTTTAACGCAGTTATTTCGACTCGTGTTTTCTACGTCATAATAAAATCGAAAAGTGAAAAATTCGTGATTTTGTCACTATTTGAAAATGTGTACCTTTTTGGCCTATAACTGGGTCACGTGTTAAGAATTCAGAGTCGGCCACCTTTTAGAATAATCGAAGCTTGAATCATGGCGTGTCTAATGCGCTCACTTTCGAGCCAATCCGACGTACTGCCAGAAAATCATAGGGGAATTTCTCTTAACGCACCACGGGCCTCCTTAACGCACCATTCAGATTGTAATCACTCATTATTAATATACAAAGACATTGGTTTACCAGAATCTCCAATACAAAAACTGGCGAATAGGTGTACTTGTGGTGTATTTTTGTACTTTGTAGAAGGAACCATAAGATAACGCCCAAAAATAACAATTGTATTCAATTGTCAGTTATTTCTTAAAAAATTCTGAAATGCCATTGAATCCAGGTCAATTATGTCTCTGGAGTCGGTTCTGATGTTGTATATTGTATAATTGGGATCTTCCCAAGCTCTTGAGCAAATTTCGAATCCAATTGATAATTGCAGGGCTTGCCCAGAAATTCGCGATACCTCTATATCTCTTTTACGTCTGTTGCCTAAGCTTCAGTGAACATATATACTATTTCAGTTGCTATATATTTATTCTGAGATACAGTCTGAGATAAACTGACCGCAATCCGAACTAGGATTAATCTATCTAAATCTGAGTCTCTAAAAGACTAGATAAGACTGAGGCTCTCAGAGCCTCTGAGAACCTGTAGATTATATTGGCTTGATAACGTGCTCGACAGTGTCACGACTGGGGCCAATCTGCACAATATATAGAGGGTGCCTAATTGTCGTCAAGAATGCAGGAACTTGGAGTCTAAGCTCCATAATTTTGATCAGAATATATCAATGGCCCTGACACAAAGGACGGGACAAACGATGGCGGAGGAGACAAGCAAAACGGTGCAGGTAAAAGGGGAACGGAAACGTGAGGCGACTCGTAGGAGTTAACTAAGACCCGCTAAGTTGAAAAAACTAACATGGTGGCCCTTTAGTTGACGACAATTCAAGGCTGGTTTGACCAAATTGGTGGCGTCAGGAGTGGAAAAGGAGCGCTCATGGTTCCCGCACTGATAAAATTGGAGGAAAATATTTGAAAATTTTTGCAAGGACTTTATAAACGGCACCCCAACCCCTAATTTGTATTTATTATTTCTCTAACGATAAAGGAATAACGAATAAAATATTATCTAAAAAAGTTAAAACATTCTAATGGTGCGTGTGTCAGTTTCTAATTGCGAGCTACTTATTAGGGTTAGAATTACTTTATCGTACAACAATAATTGACCATATTAGTATACAAGAGTTAAGACTAATCTGTTATTGGTGTATCTTTATCCTCCGATCTTTGTTGTAGGCGAGTACGGAACTTCCCCGTATATATGGTGTACGTTTTCTACGAACTACGTCAGAGAAATTATGATCGACAGTGACGAAATAAATTTTGATTGGCAAACTTGTTAAAAGTGTGATGTCCTAGTTCTTGGTGTAAGTGGTTACTTGGGTAAAGGTGTAAACGGTTATTGAATTTAAATTATATTTAGTTCAAAGTATTTCATTCAGATCAAATTCCAACCGCGGTGTGTTTTTGATATTCCTTGGGTTTTTAGTTACGTAAAACTGCGGTCACAAACTTGGTTTGGGGTACAAGGCGTGATTCTATTGGTCTATACCCATACAATAAACGTAGATAGCTAATTTTGTGTGGTTGTATAAATCAAATAGTATTTGCCCTGCTCAGTTTTTCGACCATTTTTGGATCCACAGTCGCAAAGATTCTATAGTTTTCAACTGAAATGGCCAATGACGAACTTGGCGATAATTTATTTATAATTACTATAAACAGCTGAAAGATATCGGCAACATTGTATTGAAAATAGTCATAATACCATGCGATTACAGGGCATTGAATGCAAAAAAGAACCAATTTTTAATTATATTAAATTATTACATATTATATTAGCTAAGCTTTTGTCCAAACGCACCATTAGACGACCCAATCAAAACGCGGTATTTCAGCTTGGATGGAGAAAAATACAATTTGAAATATGGAATTTGCTTTTTAGTCCCTACTTCCACGGATCTGATTAGTTGTCGGGATTTAAGCTATTACTGCGGTCGGTATACGCAAATTTATACTGACTTTGAAAAATGTTTTCTCGTGTGGGCATGCTAGATCGAGTGCGAGATCCAAACCATCCAATCAAAACGTGTTATTTCAGCTCTGGCGGTGATATCTTTTACGCACGATCTAATCAAATTCATTCACATTTTTTGGAGAAAATTCCAAAAAATATTTAAACATAAAACAAAAATCTATTTGTTTCCGATGAAAATAAAAACTATTCGAAGAGAAAAATCGCCAAAAAAGTTTCCAAATTTACATCATACCTCAATAATAAGAATCTTGCAGCGTCGGTCGGACATTCTAGAATCACCAGTAATGTCCGGTAAACACGTACAAGTGAAAATTCTGACTTTGGGAAGCATGGCCGATTTGCTCGAAAGTATGCTTATTTGACACGTCATTACTCTAACATCATTTATTCTCAAAGGATCGACCCCGAATTTTTAACATGTGACCTATTTATAACCCCAAACAATAGGATTTCTAAAGTCCAAATTTTCAACAAGTGTTAGTCGAAACAACTGCGGAAAAACTAAAGGTTCGGGCGGTGAAAATCAACTTTCTCAATTTTGTACAATGTGAATTTCGAGGAGTATATATTTAAAACAGATCGGAGTATACTTTGGACATCTCTATTGGGATCTAGTCAATCTCACACAATTTAGTTTGGTCAGCTACCATGCCCACACAAGAAATATTTACATGTTTCAAAATTGCATTTTTTGACGTCTCGTGTTTAAGGGGTTAACTATACGACGCAGCATACATTTGCATATTCCGATAACAGATTTGGAACCTGAAGGAAAAACTCTATGAAACTCCTCGAACGTCACATTGTAGGGGATAGGCGGGCGCATTCACCACCCGTGTAGAACTGATTGAAGACATCAGAAATAAATTTAAAAAAAGCAACATAACAGCTGACATTGGAAAGAATATGGCTAAAGATGAGACCTGACACGAAGGTAATATATATATATGTGAAATATTATGAAGCTCGGATGCTGGGTTGGCTTAGTTATCAAATAATTGCTCCAGAAATGCAAGGGTCGCTGGTTCAAATCCGGAACCGAGCGCCCAAAGGGTTTTACATATGATTGTCGCAGTTGTATTGAAATACAAGCACGTATTAAGATGGAGTCCTCGGCGAAATCTGAGTCTGCCAGTGAATAGTAGTATATGGAATATAATATTTAATAAGATCGCCTATCAAGGTGAACTAAGGCGTAATGGAGGAAAACAAGTATGGCGCCAGTAGCGGACCTCCAATATAGGCCGTTGGGTCAAGATAATACCACGTAAGGCGCTACAGACCGAGAAAACACCTCGGGTAACACAAAAATTGACACGAATGTAACATATTATGAAGTTCGGACGATATGTTGGCTTAGTTGGCAATTCATTGTCCCGAAAAGCAAAGGTCGCTGGTTAAAACAAGGATTAAAGTTCAGGTTGTACTACCGATGGTTTATTTGACCCGGTTATTTATTCCCTTTAGTAAACAACTTCGTAAGCTACTTATTTATTATTTCGGTCAGTGTAGCTAATAGAGCACATTCCTTGTTTTCGAGCAATGTGATTGGATGAATTGAAAGCTGGTCACTTCTTGGGGCACATATATTTTGTCTCTGAAAGAAGTATCAAAAAGTGACTACGAACGTGGGATACTAATTTCTGCGTATTTATTTGTGATGTTTGCAAAAGGTGGTTTTATTGATGTCCGCAAGGGGTGATTAAACCAACTATTAATACGACCTTCCGTCTCCTAGATCGAAATTCCTAATAACTGTTTAATAAAAAAAAACCTCATGTGTCACAGCGGTGTTCGCATAACCCGGTCACACGAAAACATAAAAGCAGAATTCAGTTTTAGCGTAAATACTCACAAATCGAACCATAATAAAAACCGCAAACCCTATGTCAACTATATGGCCGTGTTTTACGCTGATTTCGACAAATGGAATTTTTACGAAAGTGAGTCCAACCAGTCTAATATTAAGATCATACAGCACGGTGGTTCCCATCGCCAACAAAGGGCATAATCAATGTTTATACTCCACGGCATTATATATGCTATTGTATTACGTGGCGCTGAGCGTAATTGTTTGGTGCCTTTTCGGCGTCAAGTGCTTCCTCTTTTGTTTTGCGAGTATAGCATAATCAAAAGGTGATTAGTTATAAACTTATGCACTAATGGTCTTGCATGATGACAACAACAAGCGGTCTGTTGTCAGAACGTCCAATTTTCGTGGAATGCGATTCTGTCTAACCGGAATCTAAAATGAATATTAAACGTCTTTTTCTATTTTAACGTACTACATGCCAATTAATAAGTTAATCCATTTTCCTACTATGGAATGTTCTTATGCCTATCGGTCGTACGACATGTCTGTGTATTTACAGAGAAAAAACTATGTTCATAAAACACATCACGTGCTATACCGAAACATATAGTTTCCGTTTTTGCCCCTATAATGAGTTGAATATGTCACTTTAATAATATCGGAATTATTGTTACTCTAACTAGTCAATGTGCACGTATAGCGCGTGGGGAGGAGCATATATTATAAAAGATAAGATTATTAAGATTTCCACTAAAAGAGAATGACGGGTCAAGAACTTGACTAAAAAAAAGAAACAAAAAAAACATTTTGAGGAGAAATTTCGGGCTGAACTAAAGAAGGCTAATAAATCTCAAAGCTGTCCTGCCATATTACATTATACACCTGCTTGTAATTATATCACCCCTTTAAGCAAGATTTACCTTTAAAAGAAAATGCAGTCATGAAGTTCATCTCTGCCATATCGTCGACTCCATGACCAAATAGGGTAAACGGCTGATTTGCATGATCAAAGCCATAAATAGGTAGTGTACCTTTGTTTAAATTGTATTATCGAATGAATTGAGCCCCATCGGGCTCTGGATTGGGATAGCGGATATTGTAACATGTAGTTTGATCACAAAGAATTGATAAAAATGGAATTAATTAGCACAGGAAAGAGTTACTACAGATAATAGTGTTGTTAAAAAGCAACCGTAGTATTCTTACGAAGTCTCATAAGGCAATATAGCATGTTATATAGTCTGCGGTCCGAGTCCGGGGCCGTGCGGGGGTCTGTTCAGGTGGCAATGCAGTTCAACTACGGGTATTTTTTATTTAGAGCAAATACTTTGATAGCACTTTGACTGCATACGTTCCCTGGCAACTATGTAGTATCACACAAGCCTCCAGGACAGGCGAATTTCTGGGATGATACCCGATGAATGATTATTACCAATAATCATAAGAGCGCAGAAATAAAGTCTAACTTCACAAAATTTTTGGCAATGGGGAGCGTGTGTAGTTCGCATTTGTCGCCTCGCAAAAATGAACTAAATGGTTTTATCATTCCTGAAAATAAATTCCTGATTTTGTATGTGTTATCTCGCCAATGTCCATGTGAGTCCAAAATTCCATCATCGGTCTCGAAAAAACCATAGCGCAGATGTTAAAAATACTTTGATTGCCCAGTTTGGTGACGTGAAAACTGCGAACTGCACACGTTCCCTGGCAACTATGTAGTATCACACAAGCCTCCAGGACAGGCATATTTCCGGGGATGATACCCGATGAATGATTATTACCAATAATCATAAGAGCGCAGAAATAAAGTCTAACTTCCAAAATTTTAGTCAAAATAATTCCTGTTTGGTAGGTTATCTCGCCAATATCCATGAGAGGCCAAAATTGCATTTGATGCCAAAATTCCATCATCGGTCGCAAAAAACCATAGCGCAGATGTTAAAAATTATAAAAGTACGGGAGGAAATTTAAAGGGATGAATATATATCCTAAGGACCACGGGGTGTCCTTTTTGCCTTTTTTATCGAACATAAATAACTATTACCTAAATAATTATGTTAGATCAAAGGCAAAATGATCACATTAAGCTTTAAATGATGAATTAGACATATTAATAAGAAAAACTTACTATTGACTATTCGATTTGAGCACACTATTTCTGTACCACCATATCGTCGAGTAGGGCTGAAAATGGCGTTTAAATACTTCTCTTAAAATATGGACTACATATATTATTATCCAAAGCCGCCTACGCATCTAGGTGACCATCATAATGGTAATATGGATGACTCACCCAGTCTATGTATAGAAAGAGAAGTTATACTAGACTAATTATACTACATTCACTAGTGTATGTAAAGAGTGTATATACCATACATAAAGGCTAAGTGCATAGCTAGCTTACTTGAGATAACAATAAATGCTATTAAAGTAATTAGTGATGAGTATCTCACGCTAATTACGAAACTAAGTACAAAACCTTTAGAAAAGTACTCCAATAATGCATATAAAATCTAAAAACACCTATACTTAAAATAGCTATTAACCTTGGCTACAAACATATATATGAAATAGCGAATCCGCAGAAGGAATAAAGCCAGTAAAATAACTAAAGAAACGGTATAAACACATGCTCATAGGCGTAGCGAAGAGGGTCATTAGCCACGTTAGGTTGAAAGAATAAAAGTTTAAAAAACCATGCGTGATTTCTTTCTAGAACAACGGAAACCGAAAAAACAATTTGTGATTGTTATTCAGTTGCCGGGTGGTCTCTAACGAGAATATAGTACTCCTGTTATTTTACGGGTATTTACCCGTAAATTATTATTAAAGAATCCCAATCATTATCACTTTATAACGAGTGAATAATTATCTTTCCCACCACACCCTTGTATAAACACAAGGCTTTTACTTCGCTCCGGGGGTCATTTGCCCATTGTTTATTTCCCTAGAGCGGGGTCCGCCGGGACGATGATTTATATAAAGTTAAAACGAGGTACAAGACGACAATGGCAATGACGAATATCCTAGGTAAAAATGGATTTGGTAACCAAAAAACTGGAAAGTACCTTGTACACACCCATACAAGGGGGGGGGGGGCTGATATGATGACGCAAGTCCAAAACGAATGAAAACAAAATGTAGAAGAACCCGGAAAAACTTCTCTATTAATGTAGAAGGGGTTTCTAGGTTATTGAAAGCGATGCAACATTCTCCTGCACAAGCGGATTGACAGGAACCATATTAAAACTTCTTGAGAAAATAGAAACCGTTCACATGTTTGAGATTAAATTGTTTGACGAATTATCGATGTCTCGGAGCGATGAAACGTTACTCGCATTGTTTTATGACCTCCGTGTCTATGGTCAACGAAATCCGAACCCCCCAATATATCTACATATTGATATATCTACATATGATCGGGCTCAATATTATTTTGAATTGAATTACATTCAACGTACAATTAGGGTTGTTAATGTGATTTATTGGAGCTCCACGCAGTTTTTTAGTCCTTGTTCGTTCATCAATCTTGCAAAACATACCCGAGTTAGGGTTAAACGCTCGACCTATAACAACTTCTTTTTAACGAGTTCTGTTCGACGAACTAATTAGAATCTATGCCTATAGTCCGGTCTACCAACTTATCTATTATTGCTCTTTCCCACAGTTGTGAACGCCATTTCGGTATACATAAACGTGACGAGACCAAAAATAAACAGTATCTACGTCTTATAACTCGTATACCTGTATCTCCTCGTTCATCATTATATGTTAATACCTTATGCAGCGGACACGTGTAAACTGCTTAGCTGATGCTGAACGATGATGTAATGGGTCCCACTGGATTGTATTACTGATACCTATTTTCACAAACATTTTAACCACCCTGATTACTACCTGCCTCACTTGCAAATTTCTATACTATACTTGTTTTGAAAGTAAACTTGTTTTTAAAAGTAAACTTGTTTTTAAAAGTAAACTTGTTTTTGAAAGTAAACTTGTTTTTTCAAAATACAATTTTTAACTTTTTATATAGAAGTTCAACAATTATTAAATATGTTTATACTTTGTGGTCATATTGATTTTCGCCCGGAGATTTTGGCTCAGCTAAGCTGAACACATGAGTCTCTTACACCATTTCAGAAATGCACACTACTACCTTTCGCTAAATGAGGACACTAGCGACAAGTTCCTTTTCGACGAAATTGGTCCCAATGAACCGGTTGGAACTTTGTATTTTATTGGAGGTGCGTATTTATATCTTTTTTAACTCAACCCCCCAGGTACGACATAAAGAAGTAATTATTTGTATTTTTTCTACTGGTGTCCAAAATGGACAACCGAACATAATATAGAAGAGTCCGTTTTTTCGTTTTCGTTCGGTTCTTGACTCTTAGAAGCTTGCAAATTATATATATATACAGTAAGATACTATAGCTTGCTTGGTTTTATAGTTATATAGATAAAAATGCAAAAATTACACGAGTGCATGGAAGTTTTTACAATTTGCAAAATATGAACAAGTACTAATTTTCAATTTTCTTGATTCCTGTAGGTCTGTTTCTGGCTCATGTTGTTCCGCGTTTCCTTTCGTGTCATTGCCACAAAGATAAGAAGGGAAAGATAAGCGTTAAGCTTAGGCGCAATTATAATCAAACATGCAAAAAATTAGGGAAAAAACACTAAAACAAATTAGACATTTTCGACATTTTCGAAATTTTCCAAATGTAAAAATAAACGGGTTTTTACATTAGCTAACCCTAAAATTGTACGTGTGTTAGATTATAATTCCAAGCTACTAATTAGGGATACAATTAATTTATTGTACAAACAATAATTGTTTTTTTTAATGGGAGTCGACCTTCACGTTTAATTTACTTAGATACTTAACTGGGGAATCTGACAATATTATCTGCAACAAAAACAACAACATGAAGGGGAATTCCTTCAACTAACTCGCCAGCATCAAGGTTATTGGCAAAGACCTAAAATTTGCAAAACTATATCCAGACTTTTAGCAGACGTAGATCACAATAAGCCTATTATTAGTTATTAGCTTTGGTATGAGCTTTGGTATGAGCTTTAGTTATGGGTGATGAGGCTATATTATCCATTTTGGTGCATCGACTACACTAGTCTATAGTGACGGCAGGATCGTGGTCGATGTTTCGTAATTTATATTATTCCACAACAATTATTCACCATTCATTGCTTAACAATCAGCTCTAAATATAATAGTCAAAGCTAATAGATAATAGGAGAATTATTCAAATAGACGACGCCTAAAAGTCTGATCACTCTTTGGTTTTGAAAGTTATAGATCTTCGACAGTATCTCAGAAGGAGATTTATTTAGATGAAGGAATATTTCTTTATGCTCTATGTTGCATTGATGTTAACTTTGTACTACTTGGTGGACCCATAGTTTTGACAAATCAGAGACGTAGGAATTAACCTACGAGCGCAACATCTAATAATTGTTAAATTAATAACCTAGTGGTTTGAAACAACACCTGATTATAAACGTTTTATTGACCCCCCTAAATTGGACGCCGAATTTTCGGAACAATTTTATACCGGAAGTGACAGGTGAAAACCGGAAGTTAATTATCTTGAATCGCGAATAACACCAAATTTTTGCCCGAGACGACCTTTGAAAAACTATATTTAAAAAAATTAAATACCTACAGGTATCTGGTAAATGGCACTTTAAAAAAATTAGTTTTTTAGAACTTAACCCGCACGATGCATTGTGTGCGGCTTGACACACACTCGTGAAAATCATTATTTCTGTTCTAGACAATCCATATATTTATTATTTAACTAATACACGGGTTCCAATCTCAATTAAAGATGACTTTAGAGTTAACATGTTGCTAAAGAGTATTATGTACAGCCCAGAAGACTATTGCGGCATAATGTGTCACTTCGCCGGTGATGATTTCATGGTTGCTGACGTAATCAATACCCGGTTTAGTTATGGACTGAGAAACTGACCTTCTGGTCAATTACACCATCGGAAATGTTCGTGAATTTCATTATTATTGGGCATATGCAAACTATGTTATAAGTACATAACCATCAGGCTCGTGTACTCTATAATAGTGTACTCTATAATGTTCGATGTGTATGTATTAAGAAATACATACTTGGAAATACATACTTGGAAATACATACTTGGAAATACATACTTGGAAATACATACTTGGAAACACATACTTGGAAATACATACCTGGAAACGCTGGAAATGACATCACGTTTCTTGGAATCATTTTTTTGTACACATTTCGTCTGATAGATGTAGATAATATTTTGAGATATAATTAATCCGGAATTTTTAAGAACGTTTTATTATGGTGAATAATAGAAATTCAGAAATTCAGAAATGAATCTGAAGGACAGAAATTTGCGAATGTTGATTTTACGCTTAAGATAAGCCTAGTGTAATCCAATAATTTTTAATCTAATAATTTTTAATCTAAAAATTTCTAATCTAATAATTTTTAATCTAATAATTTTTTTTTAAATATTTATAATAATCATTAAGAACCTAATTTATTTACGGAAGAGCATTCATGATGAGCGATACAATTTATTCTGGATTAGGATATATTCAAATGTTCCCGTTGGCATTTTCAGGGTGAAACCCTGATATCAAGGGAGTTCAGAAAATAAATTTGAAATCGAAAATAAAGAAAGTATTTATAAAAATAATTAGAAATATTTGATATTTTTACAATCCGAAATATATTTTTAGAATAATAAAGCGATTCGAGTGAAACGAAATTTATAAGACGAAATTAATTAAAAATTATTTATAAATAACCTAAGTAATGATTATACAATGATTAATCAGACTGTAGTATAACTATAAATTTGAAATAGATGTTGGTCATTATAACATGGTCAAATCTATTTTAATAACGGAATTCTAATTTATATAAATTACATGATGGGGCTGGTAACAGTCGCCATCACAATGTAATACACTTAATGTGCTCAGAAATGGGGATTCAGTCTGATCGTCCGGTGCTTTGTCATCGTCGGTGATTGACAAGGGTAGATTGGCTGGATTTTTTCGTTCACGAAACAATTTTGATGGACCAAATTCCATTTGTAATGTTTAACTCTAAAGGTAAATGTAAAGTTATTTGGAAATGAACTATTCTTTGAACGGTCATTATTGCATGGTCTATACATTCAAATAAGCAAGTGAGATCTATCACTGTGTCAAATTAAACGTAATATCGGGCATATAAACGAATTTTTAATTATAAACAGGGTCTAATAAAATAATAATGCAAATTACCTTATGTCAACCATATCGCAGACGCCTCGGTTAGGTCCCATGATGAGAGACAGGCTAGATAACTTGAGACGTTGGTATTTACACCTGTTATTTCGTAACAGACCTGAAAATACATAGTAAATATAATAATAAGTAGTACTACAAAATGCAATAAGTTTCTTAAATACTTACTAAATAAGGGAATGAATGTGAGGTATGACGTGCGAGGTACGTGGTGTGGTGCAATAAACTTCTTTATATAAGCCACCAAAATTTGTAACTCCTAAAAGAATAATAGTAAATAAAAGTTAAATTATTTCTCACTCACCTAAGCTATCGGTCAAAACTAGCATAATTTCCTCTAAAATTAATTCGAATGACAATTATAAACATTACTAAAATGAAAAAGCAGACATAAATATTATCATATTGCCGACTGGAGACTCAGATTATAAAGTATATATGGCGTTATGTGATATTACGACACTATATGGCGGTTAAATGATTTTCCAATAAAACAATTTTCCAACAAAATTTTTCAATAAATATTTTTTGACATTTATTAATGTTTTTGATGGTTTTGAGAGTTTTAATGTTTTTAATATTTTTAAATTTGATATTTCTAATAAATTGATAAATTAAAAGAATAATGATATATTATCTTCTCCCATTTATAATTTAAAACGGGCATCCAACTCCACTGATAAAGGTGACTCGAAATCAGAGTCAACCATATCGGGCTCGTAATAGGACTTGCTCATCACGGACTCTAAAGTCGTTACTTTATAAACAATAGTTGATATAATCATAAAATCTTTATAATAAAAATTCAAAACTAAAAAATGTCTTTCTAGTCTTTTAATATCTCTAGCACTAAGAATTAGGGCTACTTCGCTCAAGGAAAGTCAAAAAGTAAATAGACAACTAACAATCACAATCGGTAATCAAAGATCATGTAAAAACGTATGTGAAACGCTATACATAATACTTTTTTCACGAGTGTAAATAATTAATACCCTAACGTACTTCATAAATATAATCATTTTTATAAATTGCTCAACTGTCCCTTTTATATTGGAATATATAAATATTGATCATAAAATCTTAAATTTAATCCAATTTTTTAATTATATATGTAATTCAGCTATAAACAGCACAGCGTAGCCTCACCCAAGGAAGGTATGGTAGTCTCCAAAGTATTGAAAATGATTTACTTATAGGTATGTGGCCTGTAAATACAAGCTTACATTTAAATAATATATATTATTATAAGTAAGATTTATAATTATATAAAAATTATATCTGCAATACAATGAATTATAACCCGGGTAGTAAATACGACGGCCAAGGCGGGTTAAATGTTAAATAATTAAAATTAAATCTATATATTATTTCATATGTAAGTCGGCCTTTACAACCGATCGTGAACTACAGTGAAAACTACTAGAAACAGTATTACATATTATTAGCTATTGTATTATTAGTACTGCAGATATGTTGTACATGTGTACGCAATAAATGAAATAATAATAATGTTTCGTGTTATTTCACAATCACTAATCACCAACTATTATTGTATTAGTGCATTTGAGCACTGCATATTGATGACTGAAATTGTTTACCTTGTACGCCTTGGAAGCTTGCGTGGCAAATCAAACCGCAAAAAAATAAACCCACGAATCCCAGTACTGTACTTGACTTCTATTGGTCAAAATGTGTTTATTTCCGAAACTTCAACTGAATTTTCGAGACTTCGCCACTATTTACCATTTACTATTTGAACTGAAAATATACACGTATGGCATATTTAAATCATTGCATTGCATAATATAAATTCGTCAACAAAACGTCATAAACGGCTGCCGAGGAGGTAATTCAAATCTCGACGTAGTCAATGACACCAACACAAACATAACGTAAATTTATTGAAAACAGAATCATTTCAATATTCCAAAAGGGTATCGGGTGGCGGTTTTGAGTCAATTATATCTTTACCCCTTTCGTAAGCCTAAATTTAGGCATTTATACACTTCACACTAAAACCATTAGGTTACAAGAATTTCCGCTATATCCTGCTATGCATTTTGGACATAGAATGTTTTCTACCTGAAGTGTTTAAATG
The DNA here is from genome assembly GCA_004367975.1 of Mesochordaeus erythrocephalus. Classification (NCBI taxonomy): domain Eukaryota; kingdom Metazoa; phylum Chordata; class Appendicularia; order Copelata; family Oikopleuridae; genus Mesochordaeus; species Mesochordaeus erythrocephalus. The sequence goes on from SCLF01424273.1 coordinate 14,106, forward strand.
CCTAAATTTAGGCTTACGAAAGTGGTAAAAATCTAATATTCACCTATTCATTATAAAAATGCATCGTTTGCTTCTATCGTCGAAAACCTATATCATTAAACGCGAGAAAACTCAGTTGACCCATTGGGTGAAATTGACAAAATATTTAAGACCTACATTAGTAAACCATAGAAAGAAACCCAGAATTTTTGGCTAAACATATGTTGTAATAATTATGGCTCTATTTGCGCTTCCAAGCAAATAAATTCTGATCACGATTATGACGTTGAAGAATTCATATCTTCGAAAGTGCTGTAAATACAGTGAAGTCACAAAAAAGTGTCTAGTGGTATATTTTCATTTTCATTAGAAAGCTAAACGTTCACCGTTAAAATGGTAAACCTTTTATTAAAAACAATTCATTAATTTTCTGGTGAGAAGAATTTTCTGAAGAGAATTTTCTCGAGAAGAAAATATACAACTGGACACTTTTTGTGGCTATCATGTGGTCATGTATGGCTTACGCCGAGTCTTATCCACTTTGTTTTTTTTTGTCCGCGATTATGGAAACTACAGTACAACCAGATAAATACGCGAGTTAAAATGTCGAAATTCACTAGAGCAGGTAGGATCAATTACGACTTAAATAGGGGGAATTAGGAAAACGAATCTTGTCTACTGTAAATTTCCCCATCGTCTATAATTATAGCATGATGTAAACTGGATCGGAATTTCCATTGTTGCGCAGGAAGGATGTCGAACCATCCGATCAATCCATCCCTATGATCTGAGGGATTTGGTAAATCCTCTTCAGGGGTGTTTTATTCTTACCGAAACCAGTTTTATTAAGAATAACACACCCATCGGGTATTTGAAAACTTAAGGAAACGCAAAGTGATAGTTCTTCGTTTCCATCTCCATTGGAAACTAATGATTTTGGTGACTTTTGACAGAATGTTACTCTTTAACCATCTGTTTTGAGTCTATTTATACGCCCTAACTGATCGGGTTTTCTGCCCACCAGACGAAAGTCAAATTGTTATTTTATTCATCCGAAATAATATAGTATAATGTATTAATTCATCCGAAACAATGCAGCATAGTGAACTTAGGCACCTAGACGCCATACTTAACAACTATTTGCGGAATTAATAAATTCTTTAACATTTTTGAAAAAATTCTGTTTTTTTACAATTTAAGACTACTGTGTCTCAGTTAGGAAAACATCGAGCAGAACTTCTGAACCGATTAATTACCAAATAATTTATTTACGTACATAAAGTCGTCTTTCAGTTCGTGTACTTCTAGTGAAACTAAGGTATTAAGTAAAAATAGCCGTTGTTCAATTTAACAGGTTATCGACATCAATTCAATGGATCGAAGGATGACTTTGATACTTTGATGGCGATGTCGAAGGACAGGTTTTTGTAATCTCAGTTTGCGCCAA
>SCLF01425380.1:0-15499 GCA_004367975.1 Mesochordaeus erythrocephalus
TTTGGACATACTGTAATGAGATGAAAGAACCGCAAGGACAAACTCTATCAGACAAGCGAAAAAAAATATACGTTCCCGAGGTCGGATAGGCGTGTAGCATATTACTAAGTGATCCCAAGTTATAAAGAATTATGAATAATACCTGTTGAAATATTACCTCTAAATATTTGAAGACTTGCACGAAAATCTTGATTAAAAGTGAAATATTAGAGAAGGTATGACTTAGCTAGTCTGATAGAGTTTTTCTTGCGGTTTCGAATCTGTTTCAGAATGTCCAAAATTATACTCCTTCGTACAGTTAACCCCCAAAAACCGTTAAAGGCCAAAAAGACCTTCTTTTAAAAACGTTAATTTAAACGCATAGGGGCATTACAGCTCACCGAACTAAATCGTGCCAGATTAGTTAGGCTCCTGGCCCCCCTAACATAGGTTCTTGGGAGTTTTTGGGAGTTAACTCTAGAAAGCGTACAGCTTTTGACGTTCTGAAACCAGATTCGGAACCGCAAGAACAAACTCTATCAAACTAGCTAAGTCTGGTATACCAGTAGTCTCCTTCGTTTAGGGGGTAGGACACCTCTGGACAGGTGTGAATCAGTGCTGAAACGTGCGCCAGATTTCCACACTAAATTTAACGTAGGGGAACTTTTCGAAACAAAATACCGTTTAAATCATTTGGTACCAAGCTTCTCATCCAACAAGATAAAAATATTGATCTAGAGCTGAAATACTGAGCGCCACGAGCGTGTGTCAAACGGCACTGATTTCATCGTAGGGGTAGGTCTATACGTGCAGCTTACGTGTTAAGGGAGCTCCATATTTTATATCATGTCCTAGAAATCTGGCCATTTTTGTTTCATTTGAATCCATGCCATTGGTAGTTTGTGTAAATGTAACTGCACCTTTTGAACATAAAGATTATTCAGGTCCAATAATTTGATCGGGTATTTTTTGAAGTTGTGAATCTCCATCCACTTTTTGTTGTTCTGACATAAATCGAACGTCCGGTCTTACTTCAGCGACTTGCATCGACATTATCACTTCAATGTAACTGCTGAATTTCAGTTAGTTATTCTAAAAGTACCTATTGCACTTGAAGATCATTCTCATACACGTTTTATTCAAGCATTGCTGCTGGCGTCGTGTCCTTATGTGTAAGCTCTAACCCTGCATACGAATTCAACATTTCGCTATTTCTGACCAATCTACGATGGCGTGTAACTGAAGCTGCATCTAAACCTAAAGCTAGCAAGGTCGCACAACACGAATTACCACCTGTGTGTCTCCCTGGTGACCTTGAAAATTTCTAGGCTTTTTGCTTTACTTAAAAATAGAAATTATCCCCATTTGAAGGTATCTTAGTCTTTGGAAAAATTAAACCACTTGTAGGCGTTCCTCTGTATACCCACTATTTATCAAGTACTGTTACCGAGCAGTCCTACTACGCACTTTCCACCTCTGCAATTATCAGCGCTTCTCGTCTAATACCGGCTAGATTAGCTTTTGGCCTCCTTATGTCTATGTTTACAAAAAATATATTTTGAACACGATTTACCCGTAGATCATCCTATTTTAGACAAGCGTCAATCCACCTGCATCCGGTGAAACATGTAAGGTGTCTATCCATAAGTCCCCTTAGTGAGCTACCGTAATACTCACCATTTTAATACAGGTACTTGCTTCTTTCTTGTTTTCGTATCCAAGGCTACTTGTTTGATAATTTCTAATTTTATCATCAAAGAGTATTTTTTGCTAAAATTCTAAACTGATGTTCTAAAGCTCAAAATAATGATACAAAGGCAAAACACTGACAAACACTGAGATATTGGCAGTTATATTTTGCAAATTGCTTGAATTTTCAAAGAAAGCGAAAAAATACTTTTTGGTATGCCAAATTAGTTTTGGACGTTTTGTCCCTTCGGGGTATCCACTGGTTAAGTGAAACATGCATGCTGAACTTCATCTAGCTCCCATCCTATGTATATACGAGCTAGCCTTGAATATCAATCCCGTTTCCCAAAAACCGGAAAGGGCAATGGGATATATTGATCAGGCTTTATGTTGGCTTTATGTTTTAAAATTACAGTTTTTGTTGAAAAATACAATGGTTTCCTTCAAGATGCAGGCTGAACTTAATTTAAGAAACAAAGACTGATTTTTCAATATGGGTATCAAGTAGGGCGGAAAGAATTAAATTGTTGTATAGTCTACAAATCTGAATATGTATATTAAAAATTATATTAAATTAACCCTCTCGTAAAAAAACTGGAGTGCTGTACTTTTTTGAGCACAAAAATGACCATAGTTTTTTATGCTTAGCCCCCAGAAGTTAGAATTTAAAATTGGTGATAGAAAATTATTTTCGAAGCGTTTTCGATTATTTGTTTTGAAGAGGGTTCTGTTAAGATTAGCAACACTTATTAATCAATATATAATACATTTTCTAATATGACAATGGGCAAACCACACTAAAGAGAATTTGGTAACCAAGAGATGGAAGCAAAATTGAAAGATTATTATGAGAAGCAGTACAATTTCAACTCATTTCAGGGAAAAGGAGGGCGGATTGATGGCAAGAAAAAGGGGACAAAAGGTTATACTCTAATATATTAAATTTTCGTCCATTTATGTTAATACAATATGGCCTAGTAGGATTTAATATAATAGTGTACCTAAAAGTGTGTGATCGTAACTCTGTTAATTCTATCATTAATCTGTCCTGCGCAAGTGCATTTTTCTTAGAATTAAAATGTTTGGAAACACTTTCGCCTAGAAAGACGAGAATGATAATGTAGATAGTGTAAATATAACTCTGTATTATATAAAATAATTCATCAATTATTTGAAGGAGAATACAGGCGTTTTCTCTCTTTCTCGTCTCATCGATAAAAATGGCGTCTACCTTAGAGATGACTAGGTACTAAACAACTAAGAGAAATAATTCAAAACATTTTCACATTGAAAAATCGAAGTCGTAAAATTTGAATTAAAATCGAGTCCTACAGCCGTGATAGTAAAAGTTAACAAACTCAATAAGTTTCCCACTCACAGTTTGTGCAACCAGGTTCGTAAAATGATTACCTTACTTTTGACCCTTTACTCATTTTAATAATCCAATTTCAGCCAAATTCATTTTTTTAGAAATTCGAATATTTAGACAAAATTTTAAGCTATAGCTTTAATATGTAATTGACATGAATTTTCACGTTAAAAAATTCGACGAATTTTATCTGATTCTTGAAAAAGAAGTAAACCATTCACGAACAGTTTGGACACTACTGTCCTAAATACAGAAGGGATATTTTGGAACTAGAAATAGGGTTAGATCGGCAATGAGATAATCGTTAAGCGCGCAAAATTTCAAAGCGACAGTATTACTATTTTTTACCTATTTTTTAGGTGTAAAAAATGCTATAGATCTTGAAAGCGTTTATGAACGGGGGGTACCGAATTTTGATTGGGATGGCTGTACGTTGACATATATCCGCAATGGACCGGAAAAAGCGAAAAAACAACAAGAGATCGAATTTTCTTCATTTTCTGGCGGTGGTCAAGCATTGAAGAAGAAAAAATCGCGGACATAAAATTTCTTCAAGCTTCCACTTATCTATTAAATTCTTACTTTTCGAGATGTAAATCAAATGTAACCAAACCATTATAATATTATTGGGACCAACATCACTGTTGGTACAGCACACAGTATAAGGGCGAACGATTAGATTTTACTCCCAAAGGTTAGGGTTAGCAATTAGAACCTTACGGACAATATTAGGGTTACCTACGACAGCTCTACTTTTGCTCTCTAAGTTAACCTAATTATGCTTGCTTGACACTTGCTTTTTGAATTACATAAAATAAGCACATAAGTTGTTAATCTGGAGAACAAAATTAGGCTGGGTGAACGGTGAAATCAATTTACTGAGAGAACGCATAGCGCTAGCCGACTTAAATTTTCACTGTCAGATTAGAAGTAGCTGGTCGATAACCTGGTCAATTTTTCTTCGTAAATTTTCCGATTTTAATTTTTAGCTTCAATTCTGGTTGTAATTTTGGGCCGCAAGTTCTCTCAAAATCCTTGCCACAGAATTTTATCCTGTCAAAAACTTTCACCCCCTCGTGACACAGACTAAAAAACGAGGGTAAGTCGATTTTGAGCCTTATTTCTTGGGATAGCTTGGATTGGACCACCAGAAAGATAAGACTGAACTCCCGAATGTTCGGGTTAGCGTAATTAGAACCTGACACGTAAAATATTAGGGTTAACCATGCCCTCGGCTTTTAATTAAAGATAAAACAAACTATTAAATAAGCACAAACGGGTTGCTAAATTGAAGAGCATAATTAAGGTTAGCGTAGGAACAAGGAACCGTTACGATTTTTGACATTTTCGAAATTTAAAAAAATGCAAAAATAAACGCATTGGTGAATCGGAGAAAAATTAGTGCTAACGTGTAGGTTGTGCGTGTGTCAGCACGATGAGCGCTCAAACGCTGCGTACTTAACAGGTGAGTACATAAGGAAGCATCTGGTTATCGTGTTCGTTTTACACTCGTTTTACATTCCTTTTACACTGCTGTCAAAATCGGAACCCAACCCCCGCCCCTTTATTTAGCAACTGATAGCTTAACCAGTTTTAGTGCCGTTTTTGACAGCCGTGTATTACATTAGATATGTTTCGTAATTATGGCAAAAAAATCGTAAATATTCATCGTCGAGGACTCTTCAATCTAAAGCCAGTTATTGAACATAGTTACAGTTTTGAAAATAAGCCATGGACACATTACAAGCCTCCTCCTGCATTAGGAGCGGTCAGCTAATCTGCGAAAAGTAAATAATAAATACCGTCTAGATTATTCGCGCGCGCGCTGCAATGTGGGCGTTTATACCCACATTTCCGTTAATCAGGTCATAACTTCTGTTAGAGTGGTGCTAGGCTGAATTTGCCTCCCAGGGCCCCCAACTAAATTTGTTCCGGGGTTTTTCTAACGTAGTTTCAGACCGGGTGATGCACCGGAAGTGGAAACTGAAAACCGGAAATTGATATTTTCTTATCGGAAATCGCACCAAATTATTCCCGGAGATGTCCCCTAGTGTAAAAGCAGAACTTTTTTAACAGAAACGAAAAATTATTTTGACCCAATGAAAACCACTCATCTGTGTTGGATCAAGAAAAAATTAAACGACAGTTTTGTCAGTAAATTATACTTTTTGGCTTTGTTTTGTCACGGACCCTGTTTCAACCACTTAGACGTAGTTGGATGTGTGATTGACCTCTACCGACCCCCCACCTAAATTGGACGTGGGATTTTTTGGAACAATTTTTAGACCGGAAGTACAGCCGGAAGTGACGGCTGAAAACAGGAAGTTGGTTTAAAACAATTATTTTTTTACGAGTTAAGACAGCTGTGACATAGTTAAGAAAACATCGAGCGGTACTTCTAGACCGCATTTTCTTTGGCACATTTTAGGATAACCTTCGACCATAATTGTTGACCGAAAGTGAACCCAAAAAACGAAAAATCCAAAAATTGCGGAAAAAGACTAGACATTTATCTGACTTAAATTTCATAGGGGAACTTTTTGAATAAAAACGAAAAATAATTTCGACCAAATGACAACCAATCATCTGTGCCGTGTTCAAGAGAAAACTAAACGACATTATTGGCAGTAAATTATATTGAATGATTTATATGCCCACTAGCATGCATACCCATGATAAATAAGAAACAATCGAGTTCTGGAGATTGAAATAATTGCCAAAAAGCATGAGATATATAGATGCCTAGAGATGAACCAACCAGTTTCGCGATTATGCGCTTAAACGCCCACATTGCAGCATGGGGTAGAAACATTTCTGCCGATATACGGGTTAATTATGGAGTGCATCTTAACTCCCACATACAAATATATTTACTACATCAAATTAAAAATGTTCTTGAAGGAAACGTTTTTTTTGTTGCCAAAATCGAATAAACGGAAATGAATCAGAAATCATAAAAACTAATATTTTATCTTTTATTTTCAACTGTTAACTCTAACAAATGTGTCAAGCTTGCTCCTCCCTTTAAGTGCAAGTGATCTGTTAACGAGACCTAGTGAGTCTGATATAGTTTTTTTCTGGCGGTTCCGAATATGTTCTCTGAATGTCCAATTTAGACGGCCTCGTACAGTTGCCCCCCATAAAGATAGAACATAAAATAATCCCTTTTTTCAACATTAATTTTAACTCATGGGGGCATCGCAGCTCACCCAACTAAATCCTGGTAGATCCAATAAAAGTATTGTGAACATACTGCGATTATTTGTTTTAAAGTTACGGACCTCGAAATGACATTGTTGAAATGGACACATTTATTCCGTTCCGAAATTTGTTGACTTAACTACATAACGGGTCTATGAGCAAAATTTTTTGATGTAGTTTAGTCAAACGTGATTTTGTGAAGCATGTCAAATTGGCTCGAAAGTGGTTTCGTCATGACTCCAGCTTCAATTCTTCTCAAATGATTCTTCAAATTTTCAAAAAGTGACAATTCCAAGGTATGTTCACTAACAATTGTGACACTAACAATGTGACTGTCAAGGTCCATAGCTTTAAAATAAATAACCGCAGTTTGTTTTCGATACTTTTATTGGATTCCAAGCGTCCTAATTAATCTGGCACGATTTAGTTCTGTTAGCTGCCATACTCCCGTGAGTTAACAGTAATGTTTAAACTTAGCGAGTCGGATAGAGTTTTTTCTTGCGGTTCCGAATCTGTTCTTAGAATGTCCAAAATTACACGGCGTCGAACAGTTAACCCCCCTAAAGACAGAACGTGAAATAATCTGTTTTTGAAAAAACAATAATTTTAACTCATGGGGGCATGGCAGCTCAAGAAACTAAATCGTACTAGATTAATTAGGCCCCTGGGCATCCAATAAAAGTATCGTAAACATACTGGGATTATTTATTTTAAAGCCATGGGCCTCGAAAGTCACATTGTCGAAGTGGACACATATATTCCTGTATTTTAGTTTTTACGCGGTGGTTTTGAGTCGAATTTTTTGTGAATATACTTTGGGATCATGGCATGTTTTCGAAATCATAAAAAAGCCGTGATTTTCACTCTTTGAAAATTTGGTATTCCATTTTTGGGCTATAACTGGGTCACGTATTAAGAATTCGGGGTCGGTCCACTGAGAAGAATTGAAGCTGGGGCCATGAGCTTCACCACCCCCCCAATCGGACATACCTCCCGAAATCACATTTTTTGACTTTCACACGCCTATCAAAAGCAACCATACCCCTATAAGTTGAACCCCAGAGGTTTTCGAGACTTAGCTAGTCTGATACGGTTTCCGAGCAGTTCCGAATCTGTTTTCAGAATGTCCAAAATATATACTCCTTCGTACAGTTAACCCCTAAAAATCCCTATTTCACTTTTTAAAATTACCATAACTTGAGAATAATCAATTTTACCCACTTTGGTAATGTAAAACTTTGATCGTGAACCAAACTCTATAACATACCAAATTTTAAAGGTATTTGATAGATTTTCTCATAGACCCGTTTTGTTGCGTGGGCGAATTTAAGTAAAAACTGTCGTTTCGTGAAGTATGTCGGAGTGACTAGAAAGTGGGCTTATTCGACGCGTCATGCCAAGATCGCAATGTATGTTCACTAAACATTCGATTCGAAACGATTGCGTTAAAACTATATTTCAGGACGGTTAAAGCCAACTATATTCGACTCACGTTTTTTCTTTAGAGGGGGATAACTGTACGAAGGAGTATAATTTTGGACATTCTGAAAACAGATTCGAAACCACAAGAAAAAACTCTATCAGACGAGCTGAGTCTCGTTAACCTCTGGGGTGGAACTTATAGGGGGGTTGGCTTTGGACAGGCGTGTCACATTTGGCAATTTATTAAAATATTACTGAACATTGAAAAATTAATCAATAATTTCACCAGGTGAAACATCAGGGTCTTTGTGTTCCAGGTTTTGAAATTTTTGTATTTTCATAAATTTGAAGCCATGGTTGATTTTAGTCCTACGGTTCTTGCACTAAAAATTCTCTATCAAATAGAAAAAACGAATTTTACAAGAATTGAAATTTGACATATTTTGAGCCCAAGAAGCCTCAATTTTCGTGTGGAAGTTAACTTCATTATAACATATTTGCTATTGAACAGTTAGTTTGATCTAGAAACAAGGCAAGCTGCAGGAGAAAAAAGTTCATCGACAACTTTACTATGAAAAAAACGATCGCGAAAGGCTACTAGAGCTCGAAAAGTATCGAATATCTATGCGACATATCGCACACATAATGGGCCGCGATCCTGCAACATTTACTTATGTAGAACAACAGAATGCTATCAGATATTTGATGCCTGGTTATGCCCTTTTCGGTGATGCAAACCCAAAAATTGAACATCCGCTGGAGTGGATGGGAGAATTTGCAGACAAAAACAATGTTGCCAAAGAGTCATCAAATAAGTATGAGCATTATAGCGAATCTTACCACCCATATTTGTGGCTTTTAAATTTACGTTAAAAATTCGGCTAAAATTTGACCGAAATTTGTTTGCCAAAATTGTATATTGTAACTTTCCGTGGGAATTAAATACTTGAAAATGAGAGGCTCTAGATTTGAAATTGGCGTTTTAATCCTATTGTAAAAAACTGTCAGGAGTTGACTTTTTGAGCGCAGTTTTTGCGGTGATGTTAGGAATGAAATCAAATGTGACAGTTTTTCTCTTCTTATTAAAATATTTCAGTTTTAATGAAAGTTTTAAAGCTAAATTTAACACATAAATCGTAGATGGTGAATTCCCGCTGTAACATCCAAATATATTTAACTCCTAGGAAGTAATTGGTGCACATTTGCACACAGACCTATATTTCTTGAAAATAAGGGTCCCTTCCTGAGAACCCTTTGAGACTTTCGAGACCTCGGAGACAAAAACTAATACCGGATTCGAAATCTGAGGACCTGATTTACCCCTAGAGCAACAAATTATCAAAACATAAACGTCTTACTTGGGCGAATAAGCTTCGTATTATTGGAAAGTTTCCATGTCCCACGAACTTAAGGATTTTTAGGTTGTTTAAAAGTTTAATAAACAGCACGTTTAATTCTATCAGTACAGTATCACCCTCTAATGGTAATATAATGTCCATAGGAATCCAAAAATGTGTACTAGAAAATTCGGTTTAAACGTGCCGCTCAATGTAGGTACCTAAAGTTTTTGAAGATACTTTTCCACTAGAGGTCGTCTCAAGAAATAATATGGTGCGATTCCCGAAAAGAAAATATAAAGTTCCATTTTTTAGCTTCTACTTCCGGTGCTACTTCCGGTGCTACTGTGGTGGTTAACCACATCTGTCGCAATTAGAAACGGACACACGCACAATTTTAGGGTTAGCCAATACAACAGCCCGCTTAGTTTTACATTCAGGAAAATTTCAAAAATCGTAATCTTACACACGCAAAATATTAGGGTTTGCTAACCTCCAGGAGTTAAATCTTATCGTTCGCTCTTAGTCTATGTGGTAGGCGAGTCTGGTCTGTTCGGGGAGAATCAATTAACGTAAAAACCTATAATATGGGTGGTTACTCCTATATCGAGAGCTTTCAATATTGAGGAACTCGTTAATTCAGAAGCGAATCGGGAAGACCAGATCATATGATGTATTTTACTGCTGATCCTACGATAGAAGCAGCTTTATTTCGCGTAAGACAACTTGCAGATCATGTGAATCGCAAAGGAATAAGTTTAATGAACTGAACTATAGGCAAGGTGACATTATTTTATAACGAGTAAATCATCCTTTTTGGAACATAACCTCTGTGCACGATTTTGAGCACATTTAGATTAATCGGTAATAATATTACATATCGATATCTTTTTTATTTTCTCTGTTATTGCGTCTATAAATGTTACTTCAATCAAAGAAGAGGTAAAGGATACGGGGCTTCTGGCGGGCATTTCTGTCCGCCACTTTACGGGTATTTTATAGATGTTCTAGTAGACCCGTTATGTGTGGGGGCCGAGTTTAAGTCAAAACTGTCATTTCGTGAAGCATGTCGGATTAGCTCGAAAGTGGGCTTATTCGATGTGTCATGACTCCAGCTTCAATTCTTCTCAGAGAACTCACCCCGAATTCTTAACACTTGACCCATTTATAGGCCAAAAATGAACCTTTTCGATTTCATTATGATTGAGAAAACATGTCAAGATCGAAAGTAGGTTCACTACGGTCAAAGTCAACTATATTCGATTCACGTTTTGTCTTTAGAGGGGGTTAACTGTAAAAAGCCGTGTAATTTTGGACATTCTGAAAACAGATTAGGCACCGCAATGAAAAACTATCACTCATTAAGTCTCGTTAACCGATCACTTTCTTCCTGAAGGGGTGGGGGAGGGGCAGCTGTTGATACTAGTGTAAGAGTTTACCACAATTTCGTTCGGGCGGCTGCCATTCCCCCAGGCCTCCACTATTTTTTGAGTAGTCATCCGATTTGCTTATCATGTGTGCCTGAGAGATATCAATAAGCATGTACATATCGAGAATTAGACATCTTATGTACAAGCTGTTTTATCTAAAGCACATGTGCCTAGAGTGCCCCTCCCCCGGGTCTAGGGAGCAAGAGGTCGGTTAACAGGACTTAGTTGGCTGATAGAGTTGTTCATTGCGGTTCCGAAGCCAAAATTAAAAGGTCCAAAATTATACTCCTTCGTACAGTTAACCCCCAAAAGCACGAAAACGATCGTTAATTTTAACTCAGGGTGGCATGGCAGCTCACCAAATTAAATCGCGCACGATTAGTTAGGCTCCTGGGTATCCAATAAAAATATCCAACACATACTGCGATTGTTAAATTGCAGCAAAATCAGGGTTATTTTATTTAACTCGATACAGGTTGTTAAATCGGACACAAAAACCATACATTTTGTATGTCTGCTTATAATTGCCTTTTAATTCTAAAATTCTTGACTGCAATTGCGAAAAAAAAGTAGAAGGCAGAAAAAATGGCGGGCACGCAAAAAAAAGAAAAGTGGCGGGCAATATTTGACCGCCAGTGTAGTCGAAACGACCGCCACATTGGTCAACCATTTTGGCCTGCCAGATAACCCCTTACCGAGGTAAAGTCTAGAAAAACGAAACACGGAAAAGTACAATTTATCTTTAAAAGTTGGTAAACGGTGAAATCAATTTTCTGAGTGGGCAAATAGTGGACAAATTAAATTTTCACCGTCAGATTAGAAATAGCTGTTCGATAATCTGGTCAATTTTTTCGTATAGTAAAAAGTGGAACTCTTCCAATTGTCATTTTATGTACCCCACCTTGGGTTTTTGAAGGCTGCTTGGTGTAGCCTTCTCCCTACTGCCTGCATTAGTGCGCTATCTGTCTGCATTATAGCTCTACGTAGTCGGAAAACACACCATATCTTACAGGTAATGACGCCATTGCTCGACTCCGGAACTCCCGATTCTCAGCCTCTTTTTGTTCAGCCTCTCCTCTCTAAAGCCACTTTTTAACTCATGGTGGGTTTTTTTCTTTTATTGTAATTTTAACGTGTCTCAAAATGTATTTTTGGGTGGCAATAGTTTTGGGTCCCAACGGCCGATTATATAGCCTTGTATAGCTTTGTATCGGTTCTCAAGATTGGCAGCCAATTTGGGCTCATGGTCATAATAGCTTAAGAACCGGCGCTAATCGAAAAAGGCCCTGTTTACACGGTTATGTGGTTATTTAAACGGGGGTGCTGGATTCAGGTATATGGTTTTGATTCAGAATGATTAGCGCAGTGTACGGCATCCTATACCACTGTTCGCCTCAATCCTCCAACATCTCTCTATACCTCAATATCTACATCTCTATATCTACCTAACCCTCTCTCTCTCTCTTATTTTTGATCTCCCAAAATTGTTCTGATAATAATGTTTTTTATTTCCTCCCGAACGAGAGATTATAAAGTGATCTTTTACTATCGCTATATTTGTCTTGGTAGTACCAGTTTCTACCGTTTGACAGCGATTTGGGCTCGTGGCCATAACGGTTAGAGAACGGCACTACTTGAGAAAGGGCTCGGTTTATATGGCGTATGATTTTGTTAAACCGAGTGCTTTCCCATAGATTATCGTGTTGGCTGAGGGTCAGGGAACAAGGAATACAGTTAATTTCTCGTTGCTTAACTATCCCTCAATACAGCAGTTGATTAAAAAGGATTTTTATCGTGAAGTCATAAGGGTTGATTATTTTGTGTATGGTCTTCGTTCTTTAATCGAAGTCGGACTTTGGGATTTTCCGACGCGGGCGTTCTTGCGTTTGATTCCCACGATATTGTTTCGGATTAAGCTTGCTGTGACATCCACCAAGTCGTTTGAGTGTTGTGTGCGGGCTTGTTCGATCGTTTTGGCTACGGCGTCTCGTAGTTCCGTTGGTAGCGGGGTTATATCTAAAGATCTTTGTTCTTGCAGGTCATCGTACATCTTCTTCCTTTTCCATGACTTCCTTATGGATTTTTTCAGCAGCAGTTTTAGCGCTTCTGCCAGCATGTTTATTTCTCTCAGCGGGTTGACTTCCTTCGAAGCTCTCGTTCTTCGGATATTGTTTCTGCGAATTTGTTCGTTCTGCGTCTGTAGCATACCTCTGCGTAGTACCGGAGTGCTACGATATTTAGTTTCTTTCGTGATTCGGTTAGCGGGAACTCACAGTTTCTTGCGATTTTTTCGATGGCTAATACCGCTGCTGCTTCTCGTTTCTTGGGTGGTAGGTACGTTCGTACGTTGGTTTCTCTGAATATGTTATTGATGCATGGTGTGAACATGTGACTTGTGACCACTTCGTTTGTTCGCACAGGTATAACTGCGTTATAGATTCGGTTAAAGTCTGAGACGAACGGGGTTTTGTAGTCCGGTAGCCTCATTTTTATTAATTTATATGTGTTGCGGAATTTCTTTACATCTTCGATACCTGATTGATCGTATGTGATTGCCAGTTGAAGCATATGAAGCTGTGTGCTTTTACTGGTCTTATTGTTGACATGTTTCTGTTGGTTTCTTGATTCGTTGTATTCTCGCTAGTCGCTGTCACACCTTACTCCATCCTCTCTTCCTCGGGAGCTGTGCCGTTTGTGAGGACCGGTGTCCTTCGCGGAGAAATGTTGCCGTTTCGTTTAGGAATTCGTATAAGGTCTTCGCTAGAGTGATTGTCAGTGGTGGGGGATGTGGTTTGTGTTGCTCGTATTGACGTCTCTCTGGTGGTTGTTGGCCTAGTGGTTGTGGGTTTGTATGTGGTTGTTGGTTGTGTTGTTGATGATTGTCGTGTGGTTTGGCTGTCGTCGTTTTCAGTGGCGTTGGTATATGTGGTTGGACTTTCTCTTGTGTGTGTTTTGATAGGAGTACAAATTGGGATATATTTTTCGATGCATCGGTTGTCGTCGTATTCTGTGTATGGGTTCAGTTGGCATATGTGGTCCATGGGACAGTGATTTTGCTGGGGTGGACATTGGATTGGTGCGTTGCTGTATGGTGTGCTGCTGTATGGATCGTCATTGGTTTGTTTCCATCATTTTCCAAAACAATGATTTTTCTAAAAAGTGATGTTTGGGTCCCAACGGCCGATTATATAGCCTTGTTTACGACCATTAATTACCCATTGTTTAGTATCGGTTCTCAAGGTTAGCAGCCAATTTGGGCTCGTGGCAATAATAGCTTAAGAACCGGCACTTATCGACAAACGCCCAGTTTACACGGTTAGGTGGTTATTTAAACGGGACCCTTTATCACGGATAAAGGTTTTTTACTGAGGGTCAAGCAACCAGAAATACCGTGTATTTCGGATGGTTAACTATGAGGCAATACAAGGCATTTGTTGACTAAGATTTATCCCGCGCAAAAATTCTGTGCGTTCTTTAGGTGGTACCTTAGGTCTAAAAATTGTCGTAAAAGATGCGGCATGGAATTTCGGTGAGGTAGGGCATTCTAACCTAGCCCTGCTCAGTTTTCGGGTAAAACGCGAAAAACTGTTCAATAAGTAAAAATAGGCTCAAAGGGTGCACAGGACTGCAGTTGTTTTTATCATTAACGCAATAAATAAAACCTATCGACAGTGATAGTGACTCTCAAGGTGGCTAATAACTAAGGTGATTCTCTATCAATAAAATCTAGAAAATAGTATTTGATGAACATTTATCATCCGATTTGGTGAAATATTCTTGATCAGAAAATACGTGGAAATTGTGTACTCACCCCGGTAATATTGTGTGAGTAAAATACGAAATGTTATGATTTACTTTTTATAATAAAATTGTTTCTAATTTCCGAACTAAATTAATTTGCTTTTTCAATTTACACTGGTTGTATAAAAGTGTCTCATCGTAGGCGTACTTTCCGTCTGCCCAATTCTTTAATTTCTACCCAAGTGTTTGAATGCAGGTACCATTAGGAGTTGATCAAGCGGTCAATGACAGGACCTAAATTCCGTACACCTAATATCAACGAGCGTGGAATTTAAACGCTTCCGATTGGACATTTTCCCCATAACCAGTGAATATGGGAGATGTTTAAAAACTTTAAACTATATTTTGGGCCCACATTCGGGTCCCACATTATACTGAATACTTTATATTGCAACCAGCATTCATACCCATAATAAATAAGAAACATGTATGACTAGAGATGAACTAATTAGTTTAGCGATTGTGTCAGGGCGTAATCATAGTTAACAGGTGACTTAACAGGAGTATTCTATTTAGAGAATTCTTGCGTATTTTATATTGTTAGACTTAAATGAAGCACTTGCATATTTCATGATTTTTTCATGTTGTATTAAGTTCAAATACAACTGCCGTTTGTTTTTAGGGATCGTGGGGGCAAGTTTGACAACCGTGTAATATAAATTCATTTTAATGGTTTTTACTGTCTAAAACAGGTGCTTAATATGACTTAAAATATTGGTTTCATGTACTACAGGATTATGCATGTCCTGGTGTTTACAGAAGACGACGCGAAACAAATCCTCTTTGATCTATGTTTAACAGCACTTACATATTGTAGGTTGGTTCCGTCAGGGTGAAATGATTCTCGCCTGCACATGGGAAATTCGTCATTTGTTTAGCTTACCTATATATTAGGACTAAAGCAAATTTTAGTTCGAAAATTATGAAAAATCTAATAAACCAGTAAAATAAAACGTTCCACATCATTGAAATATGTTATAGAGAAGGAAATTAGGCAGCGTTACCTAGAAGGTGAAATAAGTGAACAAGATGTTAAAGTTTTACTTAATTGGGAAAACATCTTAACTTTTGATGAATTTTTGAATAAAAGGAATTGGTTTCGAAAACATTGTTTCCATCATACACATATCTGGAACGGGGTGAACATACACCAGCTGTGACACACCTAACCAGGTCGGCCCCTCCCCCTCCAAACCGCGGTATGCCCGGGTCAGGATTTTTAGCCAGTCTGATAGAGTTTGTTCTTGCGGTTCCGAATCTATTTTCAAAGT
>SCLF01426484.1:0-15488 GCA_004367975.1 Mesochordaeus erythrocephalus
CCAAGGATACGCGATTCGCTAAATACACTGTCCAAATCACTTTACTTTACGTCAGCCGATCTAATGAGTGGTTTCCACCAAATAGAATACAGCGAAGACGCAAAACGGAAACTGGCCGTAACAACAGAGCAGGGACAATTCACATTCGCCCGTATGCCAATGGGCCCAAGGAACGGGCCACCCTGTTTTCAGCAAGTAATGGACAAAAGCACGAGAGGAGTTGGCCCAGAACAGTTATTATGCTACCTTGGCGATTTACGAGCTCACGGGAAGACGTATGACGAAATGTTGGAGAGCCTGGAACTCTTATTTGAAAGACTGTCTAGACACGGGTTGCGTATCAAAGCCCGTAAAGTACACGCATTGTCGACTAAAATAGGATATACGATCGGGCTTCATTCCAATCTTTGCGGCTATAACTGAACCGGTAAACGTGACATATCGCAATATAAAAGGTCGCAGGTTTAGTTGGACAGAGGAAACAGAGAGGGCAACTCAGACGATAAAGAAACAAATTATTCATACCAGACCTTACCGTGGCAAACCTGGTATTGGAAACGGACGCTGCCGAACGTACATGCTAGGTAAACGATTCACTTGGCGAACAGACTGCGCAAGTATAAGTTGGGCTCGGAAGCTTAGCCCAACACACGGAAACTAGCAAGGTTACTGGCAGAGATTTAAGATTTTGTATACGATGTCGAACTTGACCGATCAGGGGAAATGGTCATCTCTGACACCCTATCCGGAAGAGCCATCAACGTCATAACAAACACACGAAAGGGCGAATTAATTGCGTTATATCATCAAGACGGACATGAGTGCTGCGAACACAATTAAGGACTTAAAGAAAAAGCATGACTGGCCACGTCTGGATATGGAGGTTAAGGAGTTTGTGCGAAGATGTGATTTTTGCCAGAAAATGAAGCCGAATCTTCATCCTCGACGCGTAGCACCGGCCCCTAGAGATACGCCAAGCGCATACCATATAAGAAGTTAGCGCTCAATCTGACAGGTCCCTTTATTATAACTAACAGACACAATCGGTACCTTCTAGTGGCAATCGACATATTTTTGAAACGGATACGGGCAGTCCCGATAAATTCTAAGTCGGATCCAGTAGTCAACTAGTCGCGTCAGGAACTTCCAAGTCAGATCCTCACCGATAATGGACGGGAATTTAACAATGTTCAGATGACGCAGCTAATTAATGATTATAATATTACTCACGATAAGTCAGCCCCATACCATCCACAGAGCAATGGTGCCGTAGAAAGGGCGGAAGTATTACATTCCATTCATCGTACGAGGTGGAGACAGATCACCCGGGGATGAATCCATTCGACAATAATCAGGCTTTCATACTGCCACTCAAAGGATCACAAAATGATCGCATTCAAGTGGTCCAAGAAAGGTTTGAAGATGATAATAAAAGAAGAATTAAACACATTCCAAATAACACGGACAAACCATATTCAATCGGCTCACTTGTGTTAAAAAAGAACGGTAACGAAATAAATACTACTGAAACAACAAGATATATAGTACCTTACAAAATAACCAAGATATATTCGAATGGAAATAATTACCAGGTAGAGGATCCGAATAACGGGTGAGGTATGTCCGAAACATGATACACCTGAAGCAATATTTCCCCCCTTTATCGCCAAAGGTATTAAGCAGTCAACAGGCAAAGAGAGGGGTAATCGATGGCGATGTTCTGAAGAGACGTGAAGTACGTCTCTTTTACTTGTCATTTTACTTGTGGCACTTTTCTAAAAACTAATAAATTTTATCACACTTTCTGAATATTTCATGCTCAAACGTGGGAATTTTTTAAATAAAAAATAAGACTGCATGGTTGGGAAGATTTACCGCGTGACCAACTCAATTTCGTAGAGATTAGGGTCACCGGACAAAATTTCATTTAAAGTAGAGCTTATTTTGACTTTGCAATGATTTGAATTGTGCTTAAACACATTTCAGTACTGAATTGAAAAGTCCTTAAACACATATCAGTACTGATCAGTGTTTGCACGTGCTCTCGAATGATCATGTTGGAATAATAATTTTCAAGACTTCCGTAGTCATTTCAAGATTTCTATAAGGGTGCCCTTATTGCATGGTGTATTCTGTAGACATCTTGAGGTAGTTTGATAGCAACATGTACCAATTACAAAAACCTGATTTAAATAAATCCCACAGGATATTTGATAAAGTGGCTGATATAGTCCGTATATTGCCTGATTCACATTTGCTCCACATTGACAACGTCTTTCTTCAGTTTCAGAATACTTACAAATAGCCTATGAAAGGACTTAATTGTAAGGTCCTAATTGATGCTAGAATAATTAATAAGCGCTATTGTTTACTCTTCCTGTTGGAGGCCGGTTTATCAAGGGATTGTGGTGATACCAGCCTCACCGAGGTGGTGAAGGAATTAATGTTGTTCAAAGAAACTCCTTCACATATAAAGCAAAATGAAAGAAATAGATGTTCATTAAATGACTGGATACCATTTTTGTTACATACGTTTGATATTCGTACTTTATGCTCCTCGAGACCTTATACCCCAGTCAAAACTGCTACCCCCAAGGGGGTCTGGGTAGCAAGAGGTCGGTTACCGAGACTTAGTGGGTCTGATAGAGTTTTGATACTAGTCTAAGACATAGCTAAGAGACCAGTAACAGATAGATATTTTTCTACCATAGATCGCTATTTCTCGTTTCAAAATATCTCTAGGATTCAGTACAGTAGCAGCCAAACTCTCGATGTCAAAATGAATGCAATTTTTAAGTTGTATTTTCTCAGCCATAATTGTATTTTCTGAATAAAAAAGAAACTCATGAAAAAAATAATAACTCTTTGCAACTTTAAGTGGTATAATACCAAGAAAACTTAATATCCTCTTTATTTCTATCTCTTCGAGTGTTGCAGCCTTTCAGCATGTATCTCGAGAACGCCTTAATATTTTAAATTTAATTTTTAGTGTTAGGAACTAATGGTTCAATCGTCCCACTTTATTTAGAGATTAGTTTTATAGCAGCATAGCACTAGCGGATAATGCTATTTTCCCGGTTCCCTCTAAGCGCACGTCTGATCAATATACGGACCGAATTTCAGCAATTATATTGTCATCTTATGCGACGCTGCTAGAACACTATAATCTCCAAGTTAAATAGATATATAACGGTATTCTCGATATACTATTTAAAAGTGGTAAAGGTTACTAGTTTGTTCCTGAATTCGGTACAGAACAAAAATTCCAAGGTAAAGTTTTTTTTAATTAAGAAAATGGGATTTAAATGTAAAAAGCGATTTGTACAACGCTCCGTTTGGAAAATACTGTATTAAAACGAATAGGGATATTTAAAAGTCCGAAAACGGAGAGAGAGAGCCCCGATCGCCAAGTGTGGCATGGTGATATATACTGGTTAAGGGATCTAAAGTAGTAATAATTTCCCATGTCTGTATAATAATTACCAAATCTAATGGAATAGGTTTTAGCTATATATATCCATGTCTACACATTTTTGAGAGAAAAATGTAACACGGATGTCAAAAGCGACCCCCCCCCCACCCATAGCCCAGGAGCAACTGATCGGTACGCTAGATTTAGTGAGTCTGATAGTTTTTCCTTGTTTTCCTTGTTTTTTCCTGTTCTCAGACTGTCCGAAATTATCCGGTGTCGTACAGTTAACCCCCTCTAAAGACGAAACGCGAAAAAGACTTTTTTTTTAAACGTTAAATTTAACTCATGGGGGTATGGCAGTATCACGGAACTAAATTGCACTTGATTAAGTAGACCCCAGGGCATACAATATAAGTATCGATAATGCACTCCAATTATTCCTTTTAAACCTATGGACCTCGAAATTAACATTGCCAAAACATTAGTTTTATGCAGTTGTTTCGAGTCATTTTTTTAGTGAATATACTCTGGGATCTTGGCTTGTTTTTGAAAGCATACCAAATCAACAAGCGAATCCCATTCTTGGGCTATAACTAGCTCACGTGTTAAGAATTCGGGTTCGGTCTTTTGAGAATAATTGAAGGTGGAGTCATGATACTTTGAGAAGCCAACTTTCTGATATCCGTGCACTTTTAATGAGTCCAATTTCGGTGCAAATCAGACATTTTAAAATATTGTGAAATATTAACTTGCCATAAAATTTCACAATATTTTAAAATGTCTATTTTCCCCGAAATTGGACTCATTCGACGTGCACGGATATCAGCTACATTTCTTCTCATAAGATTGACCCCGTATTCCTAACCCGTTATGTAGTTATATCCGGGAAGTATATATATTACTCGTATCAACAACATACAAAGTCAATTTTGTCTATTTTGGCAATGTGATATTCGAGGTTCATAGGTTTAAGCCCTTGGGTCTACTTAATCAAGCGCAATTTAGTTCGGGGAGCTGCCATACCCCCATGAGTTAAACTTAACGTTCAAACAGGTCTTTTTCACGTTTTTTCTTTAGAGCGGTTAACTGTACGACGCCGTATAATTTCGGATAGTTTAAGAACAGATTCTGAACCGCAAGGAAAAAATATCAGACTCACTAAGTCTCGTTAACCGATCAGTTCCTACAGGGCATAGGAGGCGCTTTTGACAGCCGTGTGTAACCGATAATTGGACACATGTTTCGGTATCATGTTGTCGCACATTATCCAAAAAATATCGTACTATAGGTGATTGTTCCTCAGGGAACACTAGTCTGTATGCGGGTTCTGTATACAATAATCAAAGATTTTAGATTGTGGAAATGAATATGTAACCATTGTTGTTAACAAACGCTTCGGGAAACTAAAGCTTGTGATTTTTTATTCCGTAGTCACTCATAGAAAATACATCTATTGAAATTGACCAAATGCAATACTTGGAATTAACATTGAATATATCGCTTCTTATCCACAGAGAGTTGGTTTACGAATAACTTGATAACAAACTTTTATTTTTAGGCCTATATTTACCTTTTAATTTTTACCTATTACCTTATTTACATATTTGAGTATCCAGTCTTATTAATGATCAAAATGAAAGCTCTAAGTTTTCCCTAAATACGTGAATGTGCTACTACATAAGTGAAAGTACATACGAACTTACATTGTTTAGTTGATCATCATCGGATGAAGAGTCTTTTCGAACTCGGTCAGGTAATTTTGGCCCTAGGTAATTTTGATTTGATTCCCTTCGAAATAGATAAGATTTGCCAGTTATTTATAAGCTCAGTAAAGTTATATGACCGAAATCGGTTCTAAGCTGATCCATAAGCAACTAAATAATCATCACTAAGGATAAAATGATATACTGTTATGCCTGTGCGGTAAGGTAGTCACAACAGCTATCATTATTGCCAGTAAATCGTATTTAGAATTATGTACTGGTACACCCATGTTAAGAGCTTAACGAGACTTAGTGGGTCTTATAGAGTCCCCAATCTGTTCCAAAAATATCCAAAATTAACCCCCTCTAAAGACAGAACGTGAAAAAGACCTTTTTTGACAAAATATTATTTTTAACTCATTGGGGCATGGCAGCACACAGACTAAATAGACCCCAGGGTATCCAATAACAGAATCGAAAACATACGGCGATTATTTGCTTTAAAGTTGTTCAAAGTAGACAACATTGATTTTGACCGTCCTAAACTTTGTTTTTTACGCAGTTGTTTCTTGTCGAATTTTTAGTGAACATACTTTGGGATCTTGGCATGTTTATAAATCATAACAAAATAAGCAAGTGAAAAATTCGTGATTTGTTCATTAGAAATTCCATTTTTGGGTTGTAGCTAGGTCACGTCTTAAGAATTCGGGGTCGGTTCTTTGAGACGAATTGATGCTAGAGCTATGACGGGTCGAATAACCCCACTATCCAGCCAATATAAAATTGTACAATATTTTAAATGTCCGATTTCCCCAAACTTTGACTCCTTCGACGCGCACGGATGTCAGCTAGATTTCGCCTCAAGTGATCTACCCCGAATTCCTAACCCGTCTAATTGATGATATGTTTATTATCCAACAAAAATAGCGCTCATCAAAAAACTGGCGCAAATATTCAACAAGTGACAAAATCACGAATTTTTTACTTTTCTATTTTATTATGATTTAAAAAACACAAGATCCCAAAGTATGTTCACTAAAAACTGGACTCGAAACGCGTCCTAAACTTTAAATCAATTTTGTCCATTTTGAACAATATGATTTCGAGATCCATAGCGTTAAAACACATAATCGCAGTATGTTCTCGGTGTTTGTATTGGATGCCCTGGGTCTACTTAGTCTAGTATAATTTCGTTTTTTAAAAAAAGGTCTCTTCCACGTTCTCTCTTTAGGCGGGTTAACTTTACATCGACGTATAATTTTGGATATTCTGAGAACCGCAGGGAAAACCCTATAAGACTCACTAAGTCCCGTTAAACTATAAGTTCTCCCCGGGGAGCCGGGCGGCCACTTTTGACAGGGCTGTGGTAGCAATAAACAAGGGAACAAAAAAAGTACAGTTAGGTATATTATATTAATATTTATTTATCAATAGATACCACAACTCCCTCTTTTTACAGTAAAATAAATGTTAATAAAGTGAAAACTCGTATTTATATCAACAGGAATATTAAAAGTAGTTGGCAAAAATAATTCCATATTACATAGCCTAGAAATTTCAAAGCGTTACTTTATTGTCATTCATATCGCTTACCGGGAAGTTTGATTTCGATGAATACATCAACAAATTGTATTTATATTTTTACTTCACTCTTCATATATAAAGAAGATGTGTAGGAAAAATAATAAACTAGGGTACTACTGATCCCGAAATTGAAGAACAAATGACAGAAATACTCCGGGACATGGTCAATTTGAGGATGGACTATTCAATTATTGAAATGGATGATATTGAAAGCGAATAGGATCATTTGATTTCTCTTGCTTTGTAACCAGTAACAACATTTCAGGAAAGATATAATTTTATTTAGTATAAAAACGCTCACTGGCCTATAAATATGTCAAAATAAGTCTAAAAATGAAATTTCCCCAACTAACAAGGGCCCAATACGTCCGAAAACAAAGTAAACTACCATATACAGTTCTTTACCACCAATTTTGAATAAAGTTCTCGATAATACGTTTTGTGTTTACTTTTTCAAGTCTTCCTAATTTCAAGGTTACTAAAAGCACATTTAAAATCATAGTCATTTTTCTATGCCTAAAATTCACTTACAACACCTTAAAAAAACTTTGGCTCAACATCATTTCTGAAAACTACATCCTAAAACGTTTCTGAAAACATAATCGACGTTTGCTTATATAACCTGAGGTAACGCACTCTCAGTAATATAAACTGACTAGATATGACGGTGAACTAGTCCACTTTTGAAAGTACTGGTCTCCTCTTTTGACTATTGGGTGTTCTCCGCCTGTTTTCTTTAGCGGTTTGGTTTTTTCTGTGCCATTTTTGTCCATTGCCTTGTATTTTTTTTTTCAAATTTTGCATGTGCTACAAGAGTCTTCCTATTGGCATTTGCCAACATTTCAGTCAGATCTCGTCTGTCCAATTTAGTCAATTTATGATCCCGTGTATTCATTGGCGCATTATCTTGCTTTCTCAAACAGTGTTTTGGTGCAATGATCTTCATTCGCACCTTTTTCATCATAGATGAGTCTCTTTATTAGGACATCTGGAGTTATTTTTTGATAGACAATTTCTGGCTGTTTCTACCAATCTCCTTTTCTGGTCTTTAAAACATTCCAAAGCAACCCTGCTATAATCATCTTCATCATCAGTCATTTTCCGAATGCTGTAATATCAGTCTAAATTTGTATAGTTATATTATTTATACTTTTTATACTTTATACTGTCAGATTGTCGCTTAACACTTAAGGTATGTTTTGTCAGTAATGTTGTACTTGCTTGTCGCTGGTCAACACTTCGTTGAATTGACTGTGTCAATAATTGTAAACGTTGTTTTCTGCTTTGTACCACTCTAGACTTCTTTTCTCGTATATTTCCTTTTGTTCCATTTTTCTGTACGTTCTTAGTATTAGATTAGTCTCTTACATCTATTGGCACATGTGTACTATAATTGTATCTAAAACATTAACAGTTCCATCGCAACCACAGCGTTGCCTGTGGCTTTATATTAAATTAACCACATAGCTGCGTTCTACCTATTACGTGCGATAATTGTCATTGCTTTTCCTTTGTTTTCTTCATTATCGCTGTTAATGATGCAGGCCATTCCGCAAATATGTCTTACTATCACAATTTCCGTTGTTGACAAATTACGTTTAACATACGTGAGTACTCTCGCTAATATGTTTTCGGTGGAAAACCATATACCATTTCTTCCCGTAACTGAAATGATGTGAGTGTAAATAAGTCTACTTTTCTTGCCATGACACAAATTTCGCACACTTCGCATTTTCACTGGTGGCCATTGCATCAAGTGTTAATGTTAAATTCAAATCTACTTGCTATTTATAAAAAATATATTATGGCATAAATTCCTCATTCCAGTCTATTCTCCTGGAAGCCCCTTCTGACAATTGATACTATGTTGCTATCCAATATATATTAAACTCAATCTCATTACCATGTGCAAATTCAAATATTTGGACCATGATCTCATTCAATTGTGTGTTTGAGCTACCTAAGTTTTTGAAAGAATACACTACACTCTGATTATCACAGAAAATAGTTACTTTTTTCTTATGTAAGACTCTTTTTAACTCTTTCAAAGCAAGCAAGATGGTATATGCTTCTTTGTTATGAATTTCACAGCCCTGTTGCTGTTCATTGAAATATCTAGTAACTTGTTGATTCCCTTTAGGTGTGAATCAACAGTATCCCGCTGCCGCTTACGATGCGTCTGTGAACAACACCACTTTTTGCATGTTTACAGCCTTCTTTGGTAACTAGGATCTTTATTTTAAGATAGTCTAATGACTGTCACTTTTGCAGTTATTTCCGCAAGTCCGCGTCATTGTAAGCCCACAATACATTCATTATATATGCTTGTGTTGTCACTTGTGCCATTTTCCTAATGTAGAATTTCATTTTACTACACGCTACCTGAAAGCTCACTGTTATTCCGCTCAATCTCTCATTCTACTTGAGATGAAACTTTTTACTTGCTTGTAATTGCTTACAAGGTTGTAAGGATTTCAGCCATTTAGATTCTGGTACTTCTATGGTCCCCAGCCATGTATTTTGTTTCATTCCCAAAAATTGTAATTCATACTGACGATGTGTACTCCCATGAAACTATTTAATGGTATTTTCTCAGGGCTTGGATAGTCTTGAGTTGGTCTAGCCATTACCAAGGTTTCCTCTGAATCCATGAGCAATCTATCATCCAAGACTCCACTTGTTCGTATACAATTTATCACTATTAGGTTTACCAACTGAAATATGGATGGAGCTTTTGGCACGCAAAATGGCATGCCAAAGTATTTGAATATCATGTTTTCAAAACCAAATGATGTCATTTTCTGGCTTTCATTATTGAGTTTAAGCAACCGAAAACCCCTTTTGTCATCCAGCTTGTCCTGGAGTTTGATTAGTTCCAGACTTTGTTAAAGTCCTTCCATTCTGATTATTCCTACATCAAAACATATTCTGGGTTTTGAGTCTAATGTAATTCCGTCTCTTCATGACTCCAACCATCTCTCCAGCGTTGTAATTACAAACTCTATACTTTGTTGAAGCAAGCCTTATCCAATTTGAAAATTATGGTTTTTATTTTATTTTTACGGTTAGGGTAATTTGCATCGGTAGATTCCTGGTTTTACTGTACCAGTTATGAAATGACTCTTCTCTTCACTCGTAAAATAGCTCCTTGCGAACCTTTTGTGTCTTAAGCTGTTTCATTGCTTCATCCGTTCGGTTTATCCTATCTTTTTCCTCTTTGACCATACATTTACATATCCATTGTTATATACTGACTCTGGGTTTTTATTTTTCGTTTCATATCCTTAATTTATTTTAGAAAACTTTTCCAGCTTTTCAGGTTTGTATTTATTAACTTTTTATATCAATTCTTTTCATCTTTGGTTATTCGCGTTCCCGTTCCCTACTTAAAGTTATAAGGTTATTATTTGTATACGATAATAGTTATCGAAAGAGTCGTTATACAATTTTGTTGATTATTCATCAACTATTTATCCTTCAAAAACTCTACAAAGCCTTTAACTAAGCCTTTCCAATACTAATAAGAGTCAGTTAAGACTTTATTCCTATTTCCATTTAAATACAGTAATACCTGTAGTGCAAAGACATTTAAATTTTGCAAAGACTCCGAAAAGACTTTCGAAACGCATAATAGTCTTTCTATTTTTAATAAAAGTCATGCCAAGACTTCATTCTCAATTTATGGCTATCCAAAGTCTTTATAAGGCTCTTAATAGTCTTCATAAGTCCATTTATTCCACAAAAGGTCTGCTAAGAGTCTTTGCAACACTTTTGAACACTCAAGAGTACGTATTTAAGATTACTAAATATAATCATCTTACAAACCTGTATAAGATTTTTGTCTAAAAACATGTGAAAATAACAGACATAATAAAATGGCAGCAATCATTTTTGTCACCTGTGCTTACATCGTTTCCTTAATCTATTCGCTGCCTTTTATTGTTTCGTCTGGACTTGGTTGCCAAGGCTTCTCAATTTACCGACTTCCATTTTTCTATCTCAGCTTTGACTCTCGCATCTCTCGCTCGTTCTTCCTCTTCCTCTGCGTCCAATTCTTCCAGGATTGGTGACCTGTCTATTACCGATGCCGCCTCGGAGTTTTGTCTGGAAATCCCGAAAGTAGCTGATTTGCTTCATCCGAGCTAATGAAGGTTGGAGATTACTCACCTATCAGTGCTTGTATATATTCCTCCTTCCCGGTCTTCAATGGCACAGGAGTTGTAGTCATGCAATTATGCAAACATCAAATCGGAAGTACCATTCTGGCTTGAAGCTTTGTGCCTTTCAACGCCTCCTTAATTGGCCGTTCGTCTGACGTTTCACTCTGTGAAGTGAGTATAGGGTCAGGAGTCGGTTGCCCGATAATGACTTCTTCTCCTCGTTGTCACTATTAAAATAGTCACGAATGTCAAGTTTCGTGTCTAATTTGATTCCTAACCCCAAAATCCGATGAAAATGAACTACTTCTAGCCTTAATTTTAACGTACTTTGCCATTTCTTTCGGTTCGTAGATGTTCTCCCACGTCCCATCTCACTCCCAAATCCGAATTTTTGAAGCGATATTGTTGTGTCCCAACATGCCCCATGAAGGTGATTGGTGTGTAGAACAAAACTTTAATTAGTTTTACTTGTTGTATTCCTCCAGTTCAAGGAATATAAGGAGTCCTTGCAAATTTGCCGCTCGATGAATAAAGTCTTCTGAAGAAAACTTTCCGGATTTGAACTTTAAGTCCCCACCAGGCTTCCCAGTTATCTTCCACTGGCGTTTCAATTTCTGCTCCATTATTGGAATCTAACAAGATTTTCCATTCCGATTTTGGCTGATACTTTTCTTTCATCAGCTCAATTTTTTATACACATCTTGTTTCAAGATTTAGTTGTACTTGTAACTTGTCCTTGTCACCAGCCATCTGATTTTGTAACAAATCCATTTCTTTTTTATGTTCTTGTCTAATGGCTGCAAAATCATCATTCCATCGAGTCCCTAGATCTTCTTGGGATTCTTCATATCTTTTTGCCATTTATTCCACATTGGTTAAACGGTCATTTCGGTCTCCACCGTTGAAAACCTGCTATTTTAATGCCTCTGCAATACTTGTTTATGTTGACCTCATATTGTTCCACTTTCTGTTTGAGATCATAAAACAAAGCTTTCTCAACCATTTCTGCATTCGGTACCCTTTTCATTGTTATTGGTAGCGGCACAGATATTCGTGTTGCTCCTTCTAATCGTTCCAAAATACTGACATCATTTACCGATACACCAGCATTCTCCAACACAACCTCATTTTCCACTTGGGGAGTTTCTTCTTCATCCCCTTCTAGAAGAAATAAGATTATTTGCTCCATATCGGCGAGCTCCTTTTGTTGGTGTTCAGTTGGCACTTGTTGATTTTCAAATTGTGACGCTTGAATTGTCTTCGTCTCTTGACTTCTTTCGTCTTCTTGTATATCTAACACCTATTTTACCTCTATCATTTTGATGATTAGCCAAAACATTTCTCGCGCAGTTTGAATGACCAATTGAAGACGACGAATGGAATATGGAACAAGATACCGAAACGGACCTATGCAACATCTTCGAAGAAATCAACATTAACAAACAAACGAATTAAATGCAAAATTTGGTACAAGCGGTACCGGAAGTGACACTGAACATGGATATGACATTCGAAGAAGCCATAAAAACAATGGCTGAACAGTTCCGACCGAGTGAAATATGGTAATTATTCTAACAAGATGTGTTACCATCGATGACAATGATGCCAATGACAATCGCACAATGCAGTTTGACTTGTCAAACTGCTAAGTGCATCTAAACCGCAATCGGCGGGAAATTTTAAATTTAACGACACAAATAAAGGAGAAAATAGACTCAATTGCGATATCGATACAAGTTCTCCGTGTTTATATATAATGTCAAAATTACACGTGGGTTGAACACGTGATTTTCCCAACCACCTAGCGCATTAAATATATGTTTTATATAAATAAAATAATTGTAAAATGAAATAAGAAAGAAAAAATGTAACAACGATTACGAACAGAGAACCACTACGGATACGGCTACGGACATGTTGCTACATATCATATCACGATTGCGAATAGAGAACCACTCCGAATCCGGCTACGAACACGGTATTACATAACAATATATTATATATTACCATAAAATAATATATATTCGTATATTATTTTGTTTATTTTTTGTATTTTATAGTCAAAAAGATTTAGTACACCACAGGCCTACGGAGAATATTTATAATTATATTATTTGTTGTGCGCCAATTGTTTACGAGAGATTACACCGGAAATAGGTAAAATTCCGAAGTTGTTCTGTTTGCAAGTTATAAGCCTACTTATATATTAGTATTGAACTGTAACCTGTAGTTGGTGTTATAGGAATATCAGTTGGGTTACATTTAATTCCAGTGGACGTTTTCCGGTCTTATTTACTGAATCATTTAAGACCACTGGCGTGTGACTATAGCATTTTAATGGAGAATAATACTATTACGGCTAATGCCTGCGTTTACCTCTTTCAGGTGCATCTAAATGATGGGCCCCTTTTACATCCAACATGGTACTGTATCGATATAATTACATATTATGTTTATTAAATTTGACGATGGGTCAATCGGGTGAAGGAAATAAATTGAAATATTTCGTGCGATGCGATTGGAAGTTTTATTTCAATTTTCAACTCATTTATCGGAGAGCTTATTCAGTAAGCCAAGCAAAGGTAATTAAACCATCATTTTGGGGAAATTCCAGGATTGAAATTAATAATAAATTGTTGTAAAAATAGTTTGTTTTATTATATATATTTGACACAGAGAAGAATGTTTACAATCAGGTAGAGCTCTAAACTTCTGAAGGGGTAGTGCCATAAATAGTGATCACGTTTGTTCTCAAGAAAAATGTTTACCAGGTCGTTAATTTTATCGTCAAAATTATTGGTCCTGGAAAAGATGGGCGATGTCCAGTTTTCGGTGGAGGACGCGGCGGGACTAGGGTGAGCTGCCTTATCGGCAGGTCATTCAATGTCTTGTTCTCTGTAATCGTTAACACAGATAATATGGAAACAGTTCCATGAACAAACTCACTTCTAATTTCCATCTCGACAGACAGCGGCGATTCGAAATCTGAATCCATGATGTCTGGTTCATAGAATGATTTACTCATACTACAATAACTGCGAATGGTATATCGTATATTTAGGTCTAAACAATTAACAATATGTAGGAATAATAGAACGCAAACGTGGACACAGGTCTCTATCTCTGATATTATTTGTAAGGACGCGACAATAGAATAATATATTAACTTTAAACAACTCTAACAACTGGACTATCTAATAAAATAAATGATTTAAACCAATTCAAACCAAAACAATTACCAAATAACTATAACTGCAAACGATAAAACTGAAACTTATATTTGTCCCGGCGGCGGGGTGTTCGTGTCGGTCTTCTTCCCCCATTTTGATAATATACCAGTATAAATCATCGGTGAAAATACTTAATATGTTAAATAATAATTAGAAAGAATTAAACTTAAAATACCTGAATTGATAAAGAACTATTGGAATATAATTATAAAATAGATATAGCTGTGGAAATTTATTGTGACTATATCCAGTGAGAATGGACATAGGATCTAATGTATTTTTATCCATCTATCTATTTGTTTATTTGATTATTATTAAAAAAAATTATAAATAAAAGTAAAATATGTCCACTTTCTGAAACTTTTAATAACTTCTTCTATTCACCTAGAGAGGTTGTGCATTCTATCAAATTATATTATATTATACAATATTAGTGGTGCACGATAACCCGGGTATGTAACTGGAAGAGCGATTAGTAATAATAGCGGAGAGTGATGACTTATTATGAAGTGCATAACCAATCAGCGATCACACTCTCAGGTGACATACAGAGAATTATAAAGGAGAGAATATTGTCTGCAGGGGGTTACTGAGGATGTGGACACCAAAAATTAGGTTTTTTGGTGGTATATTACTTTTTTGAAAAAAAGAGAGAAAAATCAGGATTTGTTTTAGAGAAAAACAGGATTGATTATAAAAAGTCTGAAAGTCCAATTTAAAAGGACCAGACTAGTAATTGTCAAGTGGTCATAGGACCAAGCACTTGATAATTACGTGTTTTTGGACAAAAGGTTCATGTCGAACCAAAATAGGCCAAAAATAACACCAAACCAGTCTCTAAAGCTTGTATTAGATAGCGGAGACTGGGGTGTAATTGTAAAATGGTGGTGCAAATGCACGAAGAGTGATTCTACCATTGTTTTGGAAATATTCATGAATTATTATGAAATTCCAACCAGTTTCCTTAGGGTGTAAACCTGGATTACGATAAGCAGCCTAATGGCATAAAATGCTTGTGATCTGGATTATACAGATCATCCTGGATAATCATGATTATCTCGACATAAGGATGTCGCAGGATCGTAGCAGCAGCCGGAAGTGCTTAATTTGCTGTATATATAAATGTTGCAAAAAAGAATCTGAAAAATGGTTGTATTTTGCACATTTATGCTTCATTAAAAATTTTGGAGTTTTGGTGAAAGCCAAAATGGAAAAATTTTGAAGTAAAATTACCACGAAGACTAAAGTTTTAGTCGAAAAACGTTGGTGAGACTAGAAGTAGTCTTATATGAAAAAAAGAAAAACTGTGACTTTGGTAGTCAAAATCAGAGTGGTAAGATTCGGATCTTACCACTATGGCTTTTGTAGTCGAAATTAAAGTGGTAAGATTCGAATCTTA
>SCLF01427591.1:0-15480 GCA_004367975.1 Mesochordaeus erythrocephalus
GATCATTCTAAACTTTTAATTGGTCCGCTTCTTATTGTTATTTTACCCACCCCACTTTATTTATATAACAGCCCTATAAAAGGCTTATTGATATCATTGAAGATTGATAGTTTCTTTTACTCAGTTTTTCGTCTTCTTTTGGTAATAAAAAAATTGAAAAAGAATCTGATTCATTCTAGAATGCCGTATAAAGTATTATATTTTTTTTGAAATGAATTTAAAAACTATCGAGAAATAAAAACGACGAAAAAACGATATATGATTTTAACCATAGTGGCTAACCTTACGTAAAATCTACGGGGATTATTTACAATATTGTGATGATTTGATACTTCGTGCAATTTTCGACGTTTAAAAATTTTAGGCGATTACCCCAAAAATAGAGAAATTTTCCAGCGATTTTCCGTTTTTTTGTAGATGATCCCTCCTTCCTAGGAATCGATATATTTTTGGACGAAAACGATCGAAACTTTAAAACGTATGGGGACCCCATACTTTGTCCCGCCTTTGACCAACTTTTAAAAATGTCCCGCTTTTTGACAAATCCGATATGATTTTCGGTTATTTTACCATTTTTACCCTAATTTTAGCCATCGGAAGTACCACCATTCGTGACTAGATGGGTTTTTTCATTTTTATGGAAAATTTGCGTGGGTATTATTTAACCGAAAAATTACACAGGCGTGGGGATAATTGTCGAAATGCGTAATAATTTCTCAAATGCGGGACATTTGCGGGACTTTCACAATCTCTCGTCATTCTGTGCAAAAGAGCTTAGTCTAGTGATACAAGTATGGTGATATAATAGTGGTTATATAATAGTTGTGATATAAGAATACCAAGATAAGGGTAGTGTAAATTTACGTAGTTCAAACAGATGAAAAAAATAAAACCTAGTAGTAAGTTTTTTGTGAACTTGGGAGGACTTGTTGAACAATAAGACACATGTATCAACCCCCCCCCCTTAGGGGGTCTGGGTAGCAAGAGATCGGTTACCGGGACTTACTGGGGGACAGAATGTCCAAAATTACACGCCTTCTTACAGTTAACCCCCTCTAAAGACAAAACGTGAGTCGAATATAATTGACCGCCCTAAAATTGACCGCCCTAAAATATAGTTTTAACGCAATTGTTTCAAGCCAAATTTTTAGTGAACATACTTTGCGATCTTGGTATGTTTTCTAAATCATAATAAAATCAAAAAGTTAAAAATCCTTGATTTTGTCAATTTTTGAAAATTTGTACCTTTTTCGGCCCATTTTTTTGCCTATAATTCGGGATCGGTCCTCAGAGAAGAATTGAAGCTTGAGTCATGACGCGTCGAATAAACCCACTTTCGAGCCAATCCGACATACTATACAATTTGATAGTGCGTACAATTGATTCTTCTCAAGTTATGGTAATTTAAAATTTCACAATAGGGGTTTGGGGTGTTAATTGTACGATGGCTGATAATATATTCGGGACCGCAAGGAAAACTCTATTAACCGATTCTTGCTACCCAGAACCCCTAGGGGGCAGTTTTGATACATGTGTAAGATAAATATCAGTATCATATTTGAGTATCATATTTATTTCACCAGTTACTCAACAGACGAGTTATATAACTCCCGACCTTGATCGTTATCCTAATTAGCTTGATGGACTCGTCTCGCCAACCTTATTTAGAGTTTCCCAAGGAATTGAATTGTTGTTCATCCGTTAGATTTTTGTAAATATTTTACATACATTTTACATATTTGAATGACATCTTTTGATCTTTTTTAATTTTTAAATTTTTTTTAATTTTTACAATTTTTTTTAATTTTTAAAAAAAATTTCTAATTTTTTAATTTTTTTTTTAATTTTTAGCATTTAAAAAAAATTAGTTAGTTAACCTCTACGTCCATTTTCAGACGGTAATCCTATTAGTTTCTGGCATCACACGCATCATAAAATACAACTAATCAATTGTGCACTTCAATTGTTTCTTTTAATTAATCAAATGTGCGTTTTAGTTAATTTATTATATTTTGTAAATTTATAGGGGAATCGTGGCCGCTTCAATTAATTTATATTGATTTCTACTCCAGTATGTGGATATTTAACGGTAGTTTAACCCGTTTGGTAAAATATTTCGTTTGAAATATAGAAATTTACTATAATTATTAAATATTTTAAAAATTATTATTAAATTTTTGTATTTTTTTTTATCGATTTTTTTTTAGCTCACTGTATAAATTCGCATTTATGGCTAACTCAAACAACTTTTATTGGCCAGGAAAATTCTGTGAAAATTCCGTGAAAACTTCGTGAAAATTCCGCGAAAATTTCGTGGAATTCCGTGAAAATTCCGTAAAAATTCCGTGAAAATTCCGGATAATTCGGTGCTATAGCTTCACATATATTCAAAATTGTATACATCGTCATTCTTACGGTCTAATTATAATATATGCTGACCAAATTTAATTAATTCCATGTTGAAGATAGTTTATTTAAAATTCACGGTGATTAGACAACCATAATAGTTAATACCGTATGAATAGCGAATGTAAAACCAAATATTTTTGATTTCGTGCTAGGTTTATATCAATCTACGGTAAATTTTCAGTCATTTTCTTGTCCAAGTTTACTTCTACTAATTCACCAGTAATGACAAAAGTTTACCATTAAATTTGATTATCCAGTTCACGTGGAAGCTAGAGAACATTATTCACTTCCGGTTTGACTTCCGGTTAACAAGTCATCCAAAACACTCTTATTTGAACCACGAAATGTTGGAAAAAGTCGATTAAATTATTGACAGGTCAACTACTGTGATCCATTATGTTAATTTGAAGGTCTTTGTGTATGTAGGTGTATTATTATACAGCCAGACTGCATTAACAAAACGAATATTTGTGCCATTTTGGTGTCTTGGGAGAACTAAATTAAGACTCAGTCGATGATTATTTCCCAAGTTCAGATCACGAAATATATCATACCTTTTGATTGAATACGTCTGATTGACCTTGACTGGTGATCGGAACGATACATTTATTCCTGAGATATCAGTATTATAGAAAGTTCAGCATTTTCTTGGTTTAATGATAATTTATCTATAAAAGTATTGGGTTTTTGGCTAGTTATCAGTAAACAAATTTCCGATAATTTTAAAGAAGAAATTTCAATAATTTTTTACTAAACATACTTTTAATGCTTGAATATTTTCGTTACCCTTATGGAAATCACACTTCCACATAGACCGTCGCACTAATTTATTTATCACAAACACTTAATACTATACTCTAAAACTCAAGATGTTCACTCGCTCCAGGACCACTTAAATAAACTGGGCGTCAAAAATCGTATATTTTGTCAAGGGACAATTTTTCAAAGTCTTCAACATTTTCAAAATTTGGAAAAACAAAATTTTGAAAAACCTTAAAAAACTTCAAAACGTCAAAAATTTCAAAACGTCAAAAATTTCAAAACGTCAAAAATTTCAAAACGTCAAAAATTTAAAAACGTCAAAAATTTCAAAACGTCAAAAATTTCAAAACGTCAAAAATGTCAAAACGTCAACAAATTTCACCATTTCAAAACATCTATAAATTTCACAATTACAAAACATCAATAAATTTCAGTTTAAAAATATTAAAAATTTAGGAGCGTCAAAAACTTCAAAATTTTAAAATTTTTGAAAAACTTCATAAGTCTGAAAAGCATCAAAAACTTCAAAAATCTTTAAAACTTCAAAAATTTCGAAAAAGAAATAATATTAAATCAAAAAATCAAAAACAAATTTTGGACAACTTTAATATTTTGAAAAACATCAAAATTTCAGAATTTGAAGAATTCCGAAATTTTCAATTTTTGCACTCCCTAATTTTAGGATATGATCGAACTATCTCGAATTATCAAATGAAATTGGTAAAATGACATTTTAAATATCGTTTATTGATCAAAATGATATATGAGTTAAAATTTGAATTAACCTATCGACGTGGAATGATCAATTGTGTGACAATAGAAACACTCAGTCAAAGTCGCTAAAATCGATTTAAAATTTTGACGTCGAGTGAAAAAGACTCTGCTGGAGTTAACATTGTCTTTCACCGTCTCCTAGGTCTCCCCTGTAATCTTTCCAGCTACTAAAAATTAACCAAACTAACCCAGAAAGAGATCCCGACCAAAAACAGTGGTTAACAATGGTTAAATATTTTGGTTAAATCTTTTCATGGTTAAATCTTAAACTAACCAATAATATATTCAGAAATGGAGAGTTTAGCCGAGGGCGATAATAGAGAAGTATTGAAGGGAAACATTGTGCCCATTATGTCAGATTCAGGCGTTTCGGTCACATCTGTCAAGATGATCGAAATTGAAGATATGACGATGCCAAGAAATCAAGGTTTGTTGTTATTTTTTATGTAAATAAATATAGAATATATTTATTACAAAATATATATATTATATCATATCGAAAGAAAAATAATGCATATCAAAAGAAAAATAATGCGCCATTATACTTTTAGTATATTTATACAGATTAAGTATTTAGGGAGTTTGACCTGGATTAGAATTCTGACGATTTTTGGATCGGATGTTTTTTTAAGTATTTGTGCGAACGGGTTAAACTAAATGTATATTTATATGTATGAATACATTTGGATGGATGTAAAAATATCACGATGTTCATAGTCAGATTTTTTTTAAGTACAAAAATGGACCCTATTTTTTCCAAAAATCCGGCAATTGATTTTTACTGGTTCTTCTTTTTGTCATGACATTATTTGATATCTCTAATATTAACCATAGTGTAGGCGTGATAAATGTCACTTTATTTTTCCGTTTCAGCGGCGATTTAACATCAATATACATATCTTTGTACCACACCCACCTTAATTTATAAATATTTAACTCTTAGCCATACCGCTTGATTTCCAGCCCGGGGCTCAAAACAACCATAAAATGCCCATGATTGACGAATATGATCATATTTGTGAAAAACGTAGGTGAAAAACAATAAATAAATATCGAATACTTTAAGAGTATGCGTCAATTTTCATTTGTTTTATAATATTTTTGTATTACTTTTTTTTCAGAAACAACGAGATAAGGAATATAGTGAAACAAATCTGAACCGTAGAGAATCAACCGCACCGTTCCAGGTAGAATTCAACCGCACAAATCTAGTGGTTAACCGCGAGAAAATTTGATAGGAGTAATTCTGAAAAATCGCAACTATATTTTTTAAGTTGCGTGGGTTTTCGTACAAACATATATCCATTTCTATAGGGAAGGGATCACCCATAACAATTGTTCGAAGGAACAAAAAAATTTTGACGGCTGGGGGTTAAATGAACGATTTATGAAAAAAATGTCCGTGGGCAGGGGTAAGACCTGCAATTTATGAAAATAACCCCCCTATCCTTAACAGTGAATTTCCATTGGTCCCCCACTGAATATTAGTTAATGAAAGTAACACAAAGAGTTTTATATTTTCATATATATACACACTATATAAACATTAAATATTATATACTATATTTATTATAACTAAACCTACGCGCTTTCACATTTTCAGCAACGGAAAATAACATATTCGTAATTCGCCCCGGGCGTTAAATTATTGGACAATTATTCAGAGTCTGAATTCTTGCAAAAATAAATATGAAAAATGATTTGAACTTGATTAAAATAAGGCGTAAATAAGAGAACAGTGATTTAAGAGACAAGTCTCCGCAATCAAATTGATCCCAAGTTCAAACGGGACGTTGGAATAGTGAAGTCTGGAATGTATTTTTCCGTTTTTATGAATTCCCCATTAATGTCAACAGTTTTAATTTAGTCTGAATAGTGAATAAAAAACCAAAATAGATGACTATGTGGTTCACATAGTGGTTCACATAGATGATCATCTATTTTGGCTTTATATTCACTCGCAAAGTAGCTCGAAAAACTTCATATTACCTAGAATTTCGAAAAAATGGGACGGAAATTGAAACGAAATTAAATTATAGATACAACCCACTTCCGGTGAGACTTCGAATCCAAAAAGCGTCGCGGAAGGACCAGCTGATTTTTGTTCCGCATTTTAGGTCATATAGAATTTTTCGAGCGGTTTTTCGAGCGGTTTTTCGCGCGGTTTTTCGAGCTGTTTTTCGAGTGGTTTTTCGAGTCGTTTTTCGAGCGGTTTGTCGAGGTTGAAAACCGAATACATATATAAATAAAAAGTCCCATATTATCTAAATTGTTTAAATAATATCATATCATATACTTGTACAATAGTTATGATGAAATAATTGACGCTAATTGGCTTAAAATATTTCGTCACGTAAACCTTGGCATGCGAAGAATTCCAGTCTAGGTTTCAACGGAAAGTTTACGACATTGGATTTTTAGCTTAACCCGCAATGAAATTTCCGGGCTTGTGGTTTCTTATAATATTCATAAGAAAATTTTATACCGAGCGTCGGTCGACGTGTTCAAAAGTAAGGTAGAGTTCGTCCAGGCAATAAAATGGGGAATTTCCGTCAACTGTAACCTGTATTACATAATTTATAAATTTAGTGACGCAAAAACGGGGACGTTCCGCTTTTCGGCTATTTTGGGGTGTACGGCTTTTTATCCCGTTTTTTTTCATTTGTGCCGGCTTCGATGAAATAATTGGAAATTTTTGGAAATTTTCTAGCCGTCGGCACTTAGGACCGAGTAATGGTATAAACCTATGATGGGTGACTGGCCTCAACCGTACTAGACTTTTATTGGTCTTTGTTTGACTTTATAGTTTTATGACCTAACATGGGGCATAGACTCTTACGTGACTTTCCATTTTATATCCAACAGTCGGGTGTCAAATATTGCGTCACAAATAATTTAAATAATAGTTCCCCGGCATCTATTAATAACGACATTCCGATCAATTTTTCAAAATCTGAGCTATTTTCAAAATCAGAAAAAAACATTTTTTCTTCTTACTTCATGCCGAGAAGAGAGTTAACTCCCGTGAAATATTTTGAAAATATATTAATTATTACTGTATTCAATTTTGTAAAATGTATTCCATTTTCCTAAAAAAAATTCCATAATTTTCGAAAATTTCGAGTTTTTTCCAGAGTTTCCAGATTTTTTTTTCACCATTTTCTAAATTATCGTAGGCAGTAACAATGAGTAGTCCATCATATTTTAACCAGACACACTACAACAAAGTTAACGAAAATTTTCCAAAAATTCCAAAAATCTCTGTATAAATTTCCAATTCTGGTGTATAATTCCGGCCGTTAAATTCATTGTATTTTCTCAAACGTTAATTGATACGATAGCGGTGCCAAAATGGACAGCTTTGGCTAATCTTGGCTGTCAACATTGTGACATCTCTGCGCCTAGACATTTAATATGTAAAATGTCCTCTTTCGCACTTCCACGGCGTTTTTTCGTGTTTCCATGTACTGCATCTGGCTCCCCATTAATCAGGCTGATTTACTATTTCCACCTTGAACTTGAGCTACGGTAGTCTTATGAACGGGTTAATACTCAGTGAGGGATTGGCCGGAGGATGTTTTGTTCTTTTTTAATTAGACAAAGAAGGCACACCGAAGAGTCGCAAAAGTCGAGAAAAAACGAGCCTTAATGAGATTTCAAGTATTTACCCTCCTTGTTCAGAAACGTTCGAATCTGAATCAACACTCGTCAATGAAAATACAATCGAAGAAATGACCCTCATCACAAATAAAGAGAAATTAAGGCACATGATAAGCATTTTTTGTTCGAAATTTAGGGGCCGGTATGAATTCGGCACGTCGAAAAGGCGTAATTCGGCACAAAATCGGTATAAAAGTGCCGAATTAACACTTGGAGTGTGAATCCCGCCCCAAATTTTGTCAAAAATCAGCGGTTATGGGATTTGTGTTGCAAACGTTTAACCACGCAAAATTTTCTGAATATCGGTAAAAATTCTAGTGAGAAAAAATGAGAGTAAAAATGTCGTTAGGTCCATAACTATAATATATGTATGTTAGGGTTAGGTTAACCCTAAAGTTAACCCTAGCCCTAACTAGGGTGTTAGTCATGGACCATGCTGTATAGAGCGGCTAGTGAGTATAGGAACACTACATAAGGATGTTGACAAATCAAAATCGGAAGTTATAAGCCAGTTAAGATATCCGGCTTAAACTTCAAATGGTCCGGTAGGGTGTCAATACTGAGCTTTGGGTTAATAACCGGATCGGGAACGTTGATAAGTGATTAGAAATACACGTTCGAATGACGTAGGCCCGGGTTCGATTCTCGGTTTTGTCTATTCTTTTCTATGTTTCTCATTATTCAGTCATATCCTGGCATATAGCTTTCGTAGCTTTGTTAAATTATAAATACTGGATAAGGGTAGACGATTTAATAGATAAGAGTAAAGATCGAGTAAATTTTCCGTCCGTGTGGGGATATCACGGTATGTGTAGAGGATATATGTTGGGTGCCAAATTCATCAAGGGGTTAATTTACCGTAAGAGTGTCCAGGGTCGAATTAAAGGTTAATCATTCGTAGACATAACCTGCGGCGACACCGATTAATTGGAATAATTAAGTTCCACGTGTCCTGAGGAAAGTTCGAACTTTCATAAGCTGTAACGTAATTCAAACGTAATTATGGACAAAATGGGGTTTAAAGAAAGTCGTGGAAAAAAACAAAGAAGCATAAAAAAACCGAAAATAGGGAATTTTAATGTCCCCGTATGATATAAATGTAAAATGAAAAAATTCGGCTATTGCAAGGATTCGAACTCGACTAATCCGTCATCAATTTCATGTATTCGACTAGGTCCAAATTATACTTCAGATAGATTCGATCACAGTATTAACTCGTCTCAAAATATATCATTTGGATTTAGTACAGTAGCGTCCAGACTGAGCGATGTCAAAGTGAATCACATTTTAAGTACCCGTTTCTCGGCCGTAACCTTAAGTAGCGTAACAGCCTGAAAACTGAATATTATATCTATTTTCTCTCCTCTAGTGGTCCAACATTTTCGCATTTATCTCAGGAACGCATTAGTATTTGTTAATGAAAGTTTTAGATTTTGATAGCTAAGTGTCCAGTTTTCCACATATCTATTTCATTTGGAGATTAGTCTTCTAGCCGCTTTGCATTCGTGACAATTTAACTGTCCCGTTCCTCTCCAAGAACACGGCGTCTATTTGTTCTTTGAACTCTTTGCTTTTTGTTTTCACATAATCCACCGATGCATGATGGGATTACAGAAAAAATGTCAGTTTTCGGCCTAACAGATTACTTAACCTGCAAGCTGCATGGATAGACCTACTACTACGCTGCAATCTGTGCCGTTTGACACACTGTCGTGAAACTGATTATTTCAGTTCTAGACATCCATGTTTCGTATTTATTATGGGTATGAATGCTAGTGGCAATATAAAGTATTCAGTATAATTTACTGCCAATAATGTCGTTTACTTTTCTCTAGAACACGGCACAGATTAGTGGTTGTCATTCGGTCGAAATTATTTTTCGTTTCTATTCAAAAAGTTCTATGAATTTGAGAGTTACGTACCATTATATACGCTTAACTTTTTAGGTCAGATAAATATCAACAGGGGAAGTATTTGTCCAGTTGTTTTTTGGGGTCATAGATAGCAAATTCGGCCGATCGGCACAGATTTCAGCTTGCTGGTTAAAGTTGCTAAAATTTATTATTTTTTCATAAAATCGGTACAGAACAAAAATTCCAAGGTACAGTTTTTTTTAATTACAAAATTCATTTACGGCTGAGAACATGGAACTTAATGATAAAAAAGCATATTGTATGGGGGTCGGTTGTAAAAAAAAATCGAAAATGCCAAACTCAAGTTTATAGGGATCCGAGTTTGACACATGTGTCATATTATTGGACGAGTTACTGACCTATCATCCAATAAAAT
This sequence comes from Mesochordaeus erythrocephalus, assembly GCA_004367975.1. Lineage (NCBI taxonomy): Eukaryota > Metazoa > Chordata > Appendicularia > Copelata > Oikopleuridae > Mesochordaeus > Mesochordaeus erythrocephalus. Next base: position 9,895 of record SCLF01427591.1, read on the forward strand.
GATTATGTTTAGGGGTGTAATTCACGCCCGAAGTTCAGAACCATCTCGTGTCATTTTTGGATATATGCAACATGCACGTTAATCTTGCTCTTAGAGCCAGACGAAAGTAGATTACAGCCTACTTAATTGATATTGCTGTAATTGATATTACTGTAATTGATATTACTGTAATTGGTATTACTGTAATTGATATTAATGTAAACTTGAAAGGTTCTTTAGTATGTAATTATCTTAAGACTTATCTAACAACAGTGACAGAGGAAGGAATTCGTCTTCTTCTCAATCTTCATTCGTTGAAGAGGAACAAATCATGGCAGAACCCGTGTCAAATAGTTCTGAAGTTCACCAAGGAATACCAGACAAAGAAGTGACAGAAGAGTCTAGTGGCAAACTTCAAATGAATTACACTACAGTGATTGGTTTGGTAGACAGGTACATTCATTATAGATAATCATCGAAAAAAAAATCCACTCGAAAAATGTTTGGACTGAAACTCGGACCGGAAGTAACTAAAATTCTGGAATTTTCGTTTGAGGTTATCGAGAAGAAATTAAACCGGAGGTTGACCGGAAATCTTGAATTAAATGCCTCAACCCAATATTTACTATAATCCGAGTACACTGTTTACAGTTGATTTACTTACTGGCACGAAAAAGTCGGTCCAAAAAATTTCGAAAAAGTCGGTCCAAAAAATTTCGAAAATTTCGGTCCATCACTAAAATCTCAAATAATATTTCAGCTCCATGGAAACAGTAAATAATTCTTTTGGGGAATCAATTCAAGTAAAGTCTGATAATACATTAGTTATTCCAGAAATTGGGACACACGTATCAGAACCACAGCAGGAAGAAATGATATCGGTAGTCTCCGAGATCAAACCGGAAGTAAAAATTGAACAGAAGGCTGTATCCGAGTATGAAGTACAAATCGAAACAAACCCTTTAACATTGGTTGAAGCGGAAGTGATAGAAGAAGAAACTGAAGACATTTCCACGGTTGAACCTTCAACGGAGTCGGAGGGAATTACAGTTGACACAGTTGGGGTATTAGTGAATTTTGTCATCTAAGTACCTAAATACAGTATACTAAGTACCTGATGGGTGTGCGAAGCTTGTCGAAACCACTTTCGACATCTTCAGCACATCTATCCGTCGATGTGAACTACCTTGTCACCATCTATTTCACGCCTATGTTTCTCAAAACCCTGTCTCCTTGTCTCTTCCCACCGCAATGATTATAGGTCGTAATATCTTTCACGGTGTCATCTAATTGGACAACCAATATATACCTAGAGAGAATAATAGCGGTGCGTTGGGACACATGCACCCTGATTATAATATATTTCTATATTCATATATCCCAAACAAAGATGTATCCGATGTCATCGAAGCAGTCAAAGTCGAGGACGCAGTTGAAGACGCAGCTGAAGACGCAGCTGAAGACGTGGCTGTCGAGGTAGTTGCAGAAGTACATGATACTATACAGACCCAAGCTGTGGAGTCTGTTATCACAGATCAGGACATTGAACGAATATTAACCAGCGTGGATGATAAAGTGGAATCTGCCCCATTGGATGAACCTGTAAACGAAGTGGTGGAAGAACTATTGCCTGAAGTTCAACAAGTCGAGGTTTATTCACTAGAAGAAGCCCAAACCATAAATGCTTCAGTGACCGAACAGGTCGATGAAGTGAAATCAGAGGACCAAGAGTGCGTTGTCGTAACATTAAGTGATCCTGCGGATGTGGTTCAAGCTGTTGCTGAAGTTCGAGAAATTTCATCACTTGACTTAGTGAAGTCTGAAAACGAAGTAGAAGACGTAGCTGAAGCCGTAGCTGAAGCCGTAGCTGAAGCCGTAGCTGAAGCCGTAGCTGAAGCCGTAGCTGAAGACGAAAATTCTCCCGATAAAGGTAGGTTTACACTGAATAACCTTAAACGAACGACGCCAAAATGGTACATGTAAGTAGGACATGTGCCTATCGATGAAATATTAGTCACCCTACTAATATAACCTTAAGTAATATAATCACAGTTTATACAATTCTATGATTATGCGAAAAGTCTAGTACACAAGGTTTTAGTCTTCCTATTGAGAATTTCATCCCATTCATCCTATTTAATTAGTTTCGTTTGCAATTAACTACATAAATTTTTCGAGGTCCATAGCTTTAAAAGAAATAATCGCAGTATGTTTGGGTACTTTTATTGGATGCCCAGGGCTATACTTAATTTAGTACACTTAGTTCGGTGAGCTGCGATGCCCCCGAGAGTTAAAATTAACGTTTTTGAAATATATTGCCATTTGGTACGGGGCAGTAAATCAGAAAAAACGCATTTTAGTTAAACCGAAAGTTATTCTAGAGCCCAAGCGGAAGTGGCGATAAGCTCAAAAGTCGTCCCGTAAAATGTTAATCCAGGGTAATGGGGGGTCCCATTAAATCATACTATATGAATTACTTTGCTATCTCTCAGGCACCTAATTAAATAAGTATGTTTTAGGCACCTTTTTGGATACTTATGACCAGTTATATTAATCTAATTAGTTCACTTTCTAGAATTCTAATATATTTAGCCATACAGCTTTCAACAGATTTTATTCAACATCAAACCGCTTGTGAAGTTCAGAAAGCCTGCAAAGTAAGGCAGCCTGCCTTTGCCATAGTTTCTAGTCATTACCAGTGAATTTTGACCATTTTTGGTGAAAATTACACAATTTTATCTACTTTCGGTGCGATTTCTGCTCCGATTTTGGATACAAAGATGATGTAATTGACACGTGGATAAGACCAAAGAATTATTTGGAATTCTTAACAATAATATCTCAAATTAAAATTTTAAGGCCAAAATACACACCTACGCGTCTCTCTTGGTATCTGTTATCTCTTTTCATGTTTTCGTGTATTCCTAAGTGTCGGTTATCTAATAGACTGGTCTATATAACCTTCACAAAGATACGAATTAATGATTGAGATCGGTTTCCTTCTTATTATATGTTCAACAAACATGCACGTCCAAATGAAAACTAGAAGCATTGATCAACGAATACGAAAATTTCCCGAAATAATTGACAATCGATAAAATCAAGTTTACGAGAGAATACTTGGCCGTAGAATGTCTAGTTTGCTCCTGCACTTAACTGTGATACGGCTGAATTTCTCGGTACATTTATGGTCCCTAGGTAACCTAAAATATGCGCAATAAAATTCTAGGACACAGCTAACCTGTGAACCGTTTTGGGAAACTGGTCAATTTTCGACGTAAATTTTAGAATTTTTTTATTTTTAGGTTCACTTCCGGTTGTAATTTTGGACCGCGAGTTTTCTCAAAATCTGCGCCATAGAATTTTATCTGGGAATACTGGTCAACGTGTTCACATATAAGTCATAAATAGAAAAAATTTGGAACTTTTCCAATTGTCATTTGTTAGGTACCCCGCCTTGGATTAGGTCACTTAGATTTTGTTTAAGGCATTTCTTGACTAAAATTTAGCCCACACAAAAATTCTATGTCACTCTCAACTCCAAAAAAACAATTTCCGGTTTTTAGGTAGCACTTCCGGTCTAAAATTTCGGGGGGGGGAGTCCTGGGCGGCATTCTAACCTAGCTCCGTTCAGTTTCGAGGAAAACGCGAAAAACTTGTCGATTAGCCTGAAAAGCCCAAAACGGTTCACAGGTGTTAAGAGGGAAAAAAACTAATTTTTTTAAAGTGTAATTTCATAAGTACCTTTAGGTACTCCAGTTAGGTACTCCAATAGTTTTCCACTGGAGGTCGTCTTGGGCAACAATTTGGTGGGATTTGCGATTCAAAATAACCAACTTCCGGTTTTCAGCTGTCACTTCCGGCGTTGCTATCGGTCTAAAAATGGTTCCAAAAATTCCCACGTCCTGTTTAGGTTGGGGTCGGTAGGGGTCAACCACGTCTAAGGCCTTAAAAACGCTAAACACAGGGTCCCTGATCATAAGTATCCAATTAGGTGCGTGAAAGATATACATAGTAAAACGTATTTCCAGTCTATAACAGTAAATATCCTTATGAACTACTGGACGAGAAGGAAAATCTCGGAGCGAAAATTCACCCCGCCTTAAAGCATGATGGTAGTAGACCTAATATAATATACCCATACCCATACTAAAAAGTGGCAGTAATATGTGAGCCAATTGAAACTCTCTATTTAATGACGCCCTCGATATTCGGTACATGGAGAAAAGGTTCTTGCAAATTTACTATAAACGCACTATTGAAAAATAGTTTATTAACATAAACGTAAATAACTAAACATAGCTCGCAAAATAATATTGAAACTAGTTATCTTTAAATTTTGTTTTTTCTGAATGCAGCGTGGCAAATGTTAGGTTTCTTATCATGCCCTTTTTGGAAAAAGCTATAGCAGCTGTCTTTTCACCAACATCCACTTTTGTATCTTCTCGCAATTCTTGCTCGACTATATTTGCCAATAAATTGCTGTCTAAGACCTGATAGAGTCTATGATTCTTTTTTTTTATTATAATGAGTCCAGAATGCTCAAAACGGTTCACAGGAGTTAAACATTAGAATCTGTTCTTGAGAAAAGTCAATTTTTGAACCCATAACCTAAACGAGTAATTAATCCGTATGAACTTGATGGAACGGTTCAATGAGTCTGTACGTTTGGCACTTCTCACGTCTGATTTGGACTGGAAATTCTTTAGAAATTGTAATTCAGATGAACCGAACTAAAAATCGACTATTGTTTGTTCTTAACCCCCGTATGGTATTATGTTATTTAGTTCCGTAAAAATGTCTCTTTAAATCATGGCACGAATTTCATTATTGGCGTGCGGTGCTTTTGATCCAACATACCCCATTCACCCCATTTTAATGCTAATATTCCAGTTTAGAGCAAACGTCGATTAAGGAGTTGACTAAAAATGAGGATATGACCCCTGTTATTAATTCAACTCCAGAAAAGCCCATTGAACAAGAAAACGAATATAAATACGAAGAAACAGAAATTGAAGCCATTCGCAGATCTTCAAGTTCTTCAAAACAAAGTGAAGGTGAAAGACCAGACTCTAAGCCATATGTCGATCAAGCAGTTACAGACTTTGACCAGGAGCCGCCCACGCCTCAACCAGCCACAATATCGACCATTGTTGTTCAAGAATCAATCCCAGCAGAGAGTGGAACTGTCGAACAGCTGGAAGTGGCTGTCGAACAGCTAGAAGTGGCTGTCGTAGACGAATCGTTAGAAAAGGAGACTTCGCCCGTTCGATGTGAAAATGCAGGAACGGTGTATTAGTCCATTTTATTCACTTCATTTGATTCATTTCTAAATAATGATTTTAATTTCCATCGTTGCGCACTTTAAAAGACCACCGAATGGCTGAATTAAATCAATTAAATTAACCCGTGCACGCGTACTTTTCGCGCATCTGTCCGATTTCTTAATTACATCATTTTGAGAATATTTTTAGAACAAAATCGACCGCGAATTCTAGTTATCACCAGGAACGTAATTGTGCTTAGAATATCCCAAATCCGAACAATGTGTCCGTGGTGATGTACTAGACTATTCTGAAGAATTATGCTTGTGCATGAGTGCTTGTG
>SCLF01428693.1:0-15454 GCA_004367975.1 Mesochordaeus erythrocephalus
CTTTTAAACAGGATGCCACTCAAATGGCACTTGGCGGTAAAGGCAGTATACAAAGTTGGCGGTGTGACTGTTAAAGAGTTCTTTCTACTTTTTTATTATAGTAGAATAACCATCTTGAGACGCATGGATAATCTTATACTTTTTCAGATTAAAACTCGTAACTCTTATTCAATTAATCTTAGAACATACCAAAAGTACAATTACGTTTCCTCACAAAGACTGGCCTTTTGCTGAGATTTCAAACGTCTATTGTCGAAACTTCCGGATATATCGTCACGGTGTTTAATAAGTTGCCGTTCTGGCAACTTTTTGTAACATTTTGGAACAGATGTTAGAGCATATTTTAATGGCGGATTCTCACTTAATAAATACATTGTGCATTGTATTTATATCTCATTATTTAGCCTTTACGGTTGTTGAATGTCTCTCAGTCAATAAAATGTTTACCATAATTTTAGCACTTATAATATTTATTACCGTTATTAAACGTTGGAACGGCAAAGAATTGGATATTCGTTTCAGTAACAGTAAGCCACATGCTATGTCGGATACTCTCATAATTATACTAGATAAATAATCGCCCATTATAGTTCAAATACGGGCTGTATATTCAATATGAAATCTCAGTTTTTCGATAACTGTTGTAGTATACATTTGAGATGATATTTCGATTAATAATCAGGTATTTTCTTCATACCGTAAATCGTAGAATCTTTGGCTTGCATTCATGCTGAAGATAACCTCCTATGATAATCACCACAAGTGGCAAGCATTATAGAATCACAAATATTATAGCATAGTGATTGTACAATGTTAGAAAATTGCCCTAGTGGTTATATTCAAGCCTGACTTCAAACTATCTGGCGTTTTACTTTTATTAATCCTATTATCATCTAGAATAATAGTACGACTAATAATTATGAGTGAGGCGACAATGGTAAATAACCTTTTTTGGCTTTGCAGGAATTGCTTTCCAGGAGTTAATTAAGTATCAAAAACAAGAGCCGACAATGCTTTACAGCGCATTAATATAAATTTCTGTAGATATCTCTTCGCTTTCAGTAAAATAATTGGCATTTTAGATAGCGCAAGCTGTTTTCCATCTAGAATATTAGCGGGATATTTAATGTCATAATATGGGTACTTTCCGCAATAATTCAGTAAACTTTACTTTTAGTGATAAGACCAAAAACTGTGGTAGATAGCGTCATTGAAAGTTTCACTGCTTAGCTAACTAATGTTCCTAGATTGAACTTTGAAATATTCCACTGTAAATTAAGCCCTATTTTCCGGTTTATTTCATTCGTAACAATTTTGTTCGATCAGTTAATTAAAGTAGAACACTACAAACATTCTAGCAATTGTAAATGTTTATTCCGTCTTTATATGTATTGATCAGAATGAAAATATTTGGTATTCTTAGACGCATTTTTCATACCTTCGCTCGAGAGGGGGATGAGGATTCAGCTGAGCCAATTGCTTATGACTCAGATTATTATACACCAAGCAATAGTAGCGATGAGATTGGAGATATCGGTAGCGACGTTGACAATGACTCTATGGGAACACCAAGCATTTATTTGTGGTCTAGTGACGACGAAACTACTCCCTTTGATTATTGTAAACTTATTGGAAATTCAGGTGTCATAAGCCCCAACTATGAAGAAAAGATTCATCCTACAGGCTGTTTATTTAAACAGTTGAAAAGACTTGGATTTGGCATGCCCTTTAGATCGTGCTCCCGTTTGAACGGTATGAAAGACCAACCTACCGAAGTAAGGGGGTATTAACTGTGATACCTTTTTAGTACAACTACTTGCTCATAAAAATAAATTTAACAAACGTATCTGGCTTGATTTTCTGTTGTGCAAAAAATAGCTAATCATATAAGCTGAACCCGCTTCAAATAAATATCGTAGTCGTATTGTCGAACTTTATCAGACTTGTGTTGGTAAATCGTTTGGAAAATACTTCATGATAATTACTCTAGACTAATGTAGATAAGATAGCATTTATTGGTGTAGTTGATTAAAGTAAGAATGAGATATTTCCATCACGAGAGATTGCTGTCAATTTGCTTACTCGCACCTGTAAACCCGACTCGTTTGCTCCATGGGATTCCAAATAGGTTTGGAGCATCTGGTCTGTAGTCCAATGCCCTACGTGTGTTAACATGACCCCACTCACTCCCATGCCAAGGCCTAGGTTAACCAGCGTTCGCCGTCCACTTGAGGCAGAAATATTGACCTTAGATGAGAGACCCAGGGAGGATAGAGTCGCTCTCCAGCCCTCTACTATTTGTTGTACTTTTACAATTTTCGTTTCACCTGGCCTTAGACCAGCTGTATCCCAGTATTTTTGGCGCATGAATAGAGTTGATTGAACTGGACATAAAATAGGCTCAATGTCGCTTTTATAAGCGTTATTGGCTTCATTTTATTTCCAAGTTTATCACCCTTACTGTACCTTAATGGCCATTGTATTACAGTTCGAGTTTTGCTCGATGTATATTGTGCATCTTTTGGAATAAGCTGCAAAATATCTCCCAACCTTGCGCCGGTTGAAAAGGATAATATTAACGACCAATTTTTTAGGTCATTAATGAATTCTTTCATTGTGTTAGTAGGTCTAGAGTTACAGTGAAACGCCGACATCCTTTTTACAAACACCATTGGCACCAATGGAGCTTGACGTTTGTCTGGAATTTTCCCTTCTCTTGCCCTAAGCCTGAACCAACGATTTAACGCGCATTTGAGTTCATGGTCGAAATTCTCAAAGAGCGGGATCTTTTTCATTTTGAAAACCGATTTCGCAGATAAAATTTTTGCTTTTATCCTTATATTAGATACATGTTGATTTTTGATGCCCCTTTCCCAGTCAAAAATCCAGTCAATCAGAATTCCCGGGGTCCATTCGGTCAAGTTTAAGCTGATTTTTTGCTCAAATTTTTTTTAGCGTTCTAGAAACTTGAATATGGAAATTGACACAGACATAGAAATGGCGGATGACAAAGACATTGATGAATATTGCAGTGAACTTCTCACTTTACAAGCTGGTTACAATCAAAGAAAAAAGAGTTGTATTCGTGTCGTAAATTACCTTGGATTTAATGTTAATTTACTATTTTGGGTCAATTCTGTTCGAACCAAAGTCCTTTTTCCTGATAACCATTATATAGTTTACACACATAAGTTATCGAAGCATAGCAGCAATCATTATCTCTGGCAGGAAGCCAGTCGGTTACTGTATTTGGAAAGCTTTTTCGCAATGAGAAATCCATTAATACGTCGATGGAATGTGAAAGATTTGATTTTTCGTCATCCAGACGACTTCTATTGCGGACGCTGGTCTGATAATTGCCAGTTCTGGGGTCTCGCACTCAACTCTATGGCCTAAGTCCACTTTGTACTTTAAATAAAGTGAGGTGTATGAGTCCATTTGGTCTGGGGTGGACCTTTGGTCTCATACTCGGCACGTTAGACGTAATGATGCTAAGAAATTTACGAAAAAATGTTATCTTTACACTGTGCCTGTACTAAACAAGGAGTATACTCTTCGGCTACGTGGAAGGAGACGCGATAAATATAAAAGAGCTGAGAAACTTCGCAATGATCAAGAACGGGGGATGATCAAGAACGGGCAAGCCTATATTGTATTTTATCTATTGTGCTTGAACCTACTAAACCCAGGTTATGGTAATTTTTAGCATTAAACACAAATATAAATTACACATTTTAAGCACTAATGGGAGTGGTCCTACTTTAGTTGCTCCAGAGCAGAAATTGAGCTGTGTTCTTGACAGCATTGCTGATGTACTAAACGGTCTTCAGCCTGGTGATTATTTGACCAAAGTTGATGACCGGAATGGTTCGTTTTTCACCTATGTTCGGAAAGCCAAATTTAAATTTAGGTTATATGCATTTAAAGGTTGACCCATTTAGCCAGGGACTAACTTTTATGCATTTTGGTAGCCTGATTATTCAATGTATAGGATTGCCTTTCGGGCTCACACAGTCGGCTAGCAAATTCCTCATGTGTAATCGTGTTGCCATGAATATTCTTGCACAATTTGGTCACAGAGGTTATTTATATTTGGATGATCGATTAGTTGCCGAGCAGTTATCACATACATTGACACCTCATGAAACAACGATAGGTAGTAGTAATTAACATAACGGTGCCCTCAGGTGCAATTTTATAACATAGTAAGTCGTGTAAAAAATTTACAATAGATGTTATTATATACATAAGCTATTGAAGTGGCTAATGACGAGCCTTTAAGTTAATGAGTTAACGACAAACCTTGTAATTGAGCTTTTCATATTTAAGGCTAGGTACATTACTTTCTAAAAAGTGTTACAAAAGGTAATTATGCCCTTGTTTCTATGCTTACTGCTCTTGGCGGATTTTTATCACTTCGTAAGAGCTCATTTATTCCGTCTCAAAAGATGAGCTTCCTTGGATTTGAACTGGACACTAAACTTTGCACGATATCTGTAATGACTTCCAAGTACGAAGAGGCCTGCGTTATAATGCACTAATTTATGGATTGAAAACGTCCCTTCTTTTGCATGAAAACGCTTGAAGTTATTAGGGTGAGCCTATCTTTTAATGTTTCCCATTTTAATCATTACATTTGACCAATTCCAACTGAACTGTAATGCAACTAATTATTAATTCAATTTGATCAATTTTACTTGAACCTGAACTTATAATTTCTCTATAGGGAAAGATTGTCTCTTGGCTGATAGTGGTGCAGACTTTAGGCATCTATACAAGAGAAATAAACTCAGTCATTGCTTATGGAACTTTGTACAAGCTAACTTTTATCGAAAAGAGCGCGGTAGACTTTGATGAACTTGTTGACGAGATAGGTATTTGGTGCAGACTCCATAACTTATGTTTGACCCGCAGATGGTTAGATGCAAAACATAATGTTATTTCCGTGAAAGATTTAGATATATTTACCGATGCATCTGGTTTCCAGATGGGCAGTTATGTACACCTGGCATCTGATATTAACTATAAAATATTTGACGAAAGAGTGTTCCGTTATACAAATGAACAAGCGCTTTTTCCTATTCATCTTAAGGAGATGTTGGCCATACTAATTACTCTAAAAAGTTATGGGAATCAATTGGATGACACTCGAGCCGTTTTACATTGTGACAATAAAGCAGTGGTTAGTTCATGGGAAAGACATGGAAGCAGGGACTTAAGACTATCTCGTGGTATTAAGCTCATACACGAACATTGTATATCACATAATATTCGACTTAGGGTAATTAAGTTACAAATTAATGCATAAACAATTAGACAATTTAATCAGGTACAATGGGTTGGGACGTTAGATCAAGCCGCTGATCATGCTTCACGCACAATTGGCCCGGACGAGTCAAAAATTCGTAGAGAACAGAAGCTGTTGATTGAAAGCTTCTTGCCTATTAATCTTGACTCCTTTGCGTCCCCATGGAATAGCATTTGTACCCGGTTTATTAGTCGGTATTCATTCCCAAGTGCATACTCAGTTGACGCCCTCGGTTACAAATATACTGATGAAAACGTGTTTATTAACCCGCCACAGAAGCTAACTTATGCCGCTATGGATGTAAGCATTTGATTAATTAATCAAGCGTCTATCACTTCGTCGGTGTTACACAATTTGACCTCATTTTAGTTTATTGTCCCGCAATGTACAAAGTGTCTATTAATACTACATGTCTTTACTGGAGAAAATGCCCAGCATGTCACCGCATCTAAATTGTTCAAATTTAGGATATTAATTGGTACTCGCTTACGCCCAGCTGTTTTGACACCTTGCCATCATCAGCGTCAAAGTGCAGAAGGTCAAGTTTATTATCGGTATTACTCTGAACCGAGTGAGACTTATTTGTACGTTAAAGGTTATTCATACTCTCAGGTTATGAAGTATTCACTATATATTCGCAAACAATATTTGTGTCGTAACGGGCCACGCATGATTATACGAAGATTTCTTATACGATTACGATGTCGTAGACTTGGTCAAATTGAAACATTATAATGTCATATTTATGTTGAGGTCATATTACATAGAAACCTATATTTTGTCCTTAAACATTCTAGACTAACTGTCACTCCAAACATTTAATGATAAATTGTATTCAGATAAAACACAATGCTTCAAGGTTCAGTTATCTTTTAACTTACGAAATTTAATAGAAGAAATTAGGTTGTAATTTAATGTCTGGAAATAGCCTCAATGGGTCAACTCTCGAAGCCGTCGACCCCGGCATGATGAATGGGATCAGTTCAAGTATTACAGGTCATTATGACCGCGTCTACTTAATGCACGATCGTCAGGTACTGAGATTTTCAATAACCTTTTTATAATAACTATAACAATATAGGGTCATGCCAAGAGCCTTAAGAAGCTTGAGGAGAGAAGACGTCATCTTGAAGTGCAACAGAGCTTATGTGACGAAAAACAAAACATTGTTTCCACCCTAACAAACACCAATTCATTGCTCCAATCCCTTCGGTGTCAACTTAGTGAAATTCATCGATTGAAAAGTGAATCATGGACTCGTGATGATGTCGCCTTGATCGAACGTATTTTGGGTAAGCACTTATTTTTATAACTAATAGCTCATATAGAATAATTTGCCACTTTTTCGTAATATCACTATATTTAGCATTGAATCCTCCGTTGGATTCCCAACTCGTTTCCGTTCCTTTAGAATTAGAGTCTGCAACGGTGGAGTGGGACTGCTTATGTACGCATGTCAATAGACTTCACTCTGAAACGGTCAAAACGGAAAAGCTGATCCGCGATCAACAGCATGCTAATGTTGAAACATTTTATGCATTGCGGGGAGATTCGATTGGGTATAAGAGGGGGCGAGAGCAGATAATGTCAGATATAGTCAATATGTGTGAGAACATAGAGCGGTTGGAATACACTCTAATGATACGGGCGCTTTCTGAATATAAAGCTTACGTTGCTGCTGATAGTGAGAAAGGTGATGCTGATGCATTTGTGAACTTACGAATCTTCAAGCAAGTAGAGGCAACTATTTTTAAGCACACTCTTGGAGACGGATCCAAGATCAGTAAGCAACAGCTTTTGTGCATGTGCGTAAGTATACTATCGCTATAATTAAACACTTTGAATAGATAACACATGTATTATTAAGTTGCCTGTTATGCCCAGTTTTAGTATCGTTCTCGGGATTAGATCTCAGCTTAAAATGATGTCCGAAAAGGGGGCACCTGGACATTACCTTTTATCACTTCCGTCCACAACAACTGCTGGTAATTATGCAGCACAGGTAATGATATCTACCTTAAATTATATTTGCATTTCATATTTGCATTTCATATAATATTCAGAAACGGTCTAAATCCTTGACTACAAACAATAAGAACAATAATGGTTCCAAATTGTACTACTGCAAGTTTCACAAGAAGAAGGGTTCACATCGTCAAAGTGAATGCCGCGTTGGAGCTCGATTGAAGACCAAGAAAGATGGACCAGGTCCCGCTTCGAATGTTCCACAAACTGGCAGTTCAAATGAAACAGTTCGTGTTGCTCAAAATGTTTCTCAGACAAAGAGTAATGATTCCAAAAAGAACAACCGGAATAATGATGTAGATGCGTAACTTATTTTAACCCTGCTTAACTTATGACAACAATTATAATAAACTTTTCAATACTTTATTTTAATGATCTTGATTCAGAGTAAAGTATCACGCGTAAGTTTGCACAGAAAATGTTAAGTTCGATAAGGGGAATGATAAGCCTTCAAATATTTACCTTGATAAGACATCTATCAGGAGGACGGTATCAGGAAATATGCGCGCATCCTTAATATTAATAACTATAAAGCTAAGAGATTAACCAAGTAAAAGACTTCGCCAATATTAATATCGATCGTATGCCATGATAGACGGCCAACTTACAAAGACGGCTTTACATTGCTATTGATGAAATGGTTCGTTTCACATGGGACCTCAATCTCAATCAATTCATGGATGGGCGCCTCGTGGTTTGAAATATTTTTTTAATTAGGCAATGGTTACAGCTGTAGTAGTACAATTTGTAATATCTCCTGATATCCCACTCCGAACCAGATGTTTTTAATCAAGGTAACTACAGTTTGCATAATTAGTTGATAAAAATATGATGGTCGTAGAAGACGATCATATGTTTCAAGCGTAAATTTCATTGATCAGCCAATTAAAATTTTGGGTAATTATGAACGAGAGCGGTTCAGCATTAGTGTTCTAAGCTCTTCTAGCTCGTGTGACACTTTATTTGGCTGCAAATCTTTCACCGGGGAGAGGGGCACTTTAGCATGTTTCTTGCCAGTGGACTCGACGACTCATGAGACATAAATTGTTGAACACATTTCTGTATTCTGCATCCAAAATATCATAAAAAAGCGGCCTCATGTTTACCGGAGACCATGCGGTACCATCATTTGAGGATGTAATAAGAGTTTTCGCTAAATCTGTTAACAGAGTTTACCTTGCGTCTTCTTTCAATACCAACGATCCTAGTCTTAGAAGCCCAATAAGTCTCTTGAGATCCGTTGCCACCCCATATGTTAAAATGATTTTTAGGGATGTGATAAGTTTTGGACCTGATTGCTTTCATAAGATCGGGACATTGCGGGATGTCACCAATCTTTTGATCTATCAAGTCCAAAAAATCTCGTCGCATCCGTGAATTCTCCTCTTTCAATTTTTGGTAAACTTTTCCAAATTCATCCATTTTTATAGACGTTTCTCTTGGTGCAATGTCCGTGTCAACAGCGTCCATTTTGGTGTCATTCAATTTGGAAGCATTCGTCGAGTTGGGCTGGAGAAGAGACAATATTGGCAAACTTGGTTGAATTAGAGACTTTGTTTCCAGAACATCCAGATTAGCATTGAATTCATGCTCAGATGCAAAAAGATTGCCCAAATTCAAGCCTGAGTTGTTACTCGATTCTGAAATAAGGTACAGTCTTTTCTTTCTTGGTGGTTGGTCAGTTTCAGATTCACCCTTAACTTCCGATTCTTCCTGAACTACTGATAGTACATTTTGAACAATTGACGGGGTGGGAGAGGGGCATATTTCAACAGCCTGTTCTGCAATATTTGGACAGAGGGCCTTTGTAATTTCAGTAACCCCTTCACATATTGCATGAGCTGTGGTGTGATCAGTTTTTCCAATCGCAACATTCAGCGAGCTTTCAAACAGCCTGAGAATCGAGTCAATAAAGATTGATCCATTCTTGAGCAGGTTTTGTTTAGCATCTTCTGCTGCTTGGAACCACTCTCGTTCAACCGGAGTTGTTCTTTCCTGTAAAGAAAGGAGTTAAAATATTAAAATGAATAGAAAATAAATTTATTAACATAAATGTTTCCACATTTTAGAAAATAACTACTAAAAATTAACAAATAATTCTTTAATATAAACGGAAACAAAAATTTAAACCTAGTTATAAATCTACTGACACGATTACTTATGAATAAAAGCCTTAGCAAAATTTTCTCGCATTAATTTAAGCTTAGTATTTGGTCTATTGAAAGGCCGTCCCATTATCCTTAGGCGAGTGAAAAACAGATTCCCTTTAGTCTTTTGCTACTTATTAAATAATGTGCAAATATTTTTTAAATTATACTTCTAGTATTATCTTAGAGTATAGTGTAAATCATAATTATGTTAAAATAGTGATATTTGGTTCAAAACCATTTTTTAAAGAGTTGCCTACTATTATGAGGGATTTTTGTTGAGTAATAATCCCTCCAAGAGTTAGCATCCTTTAAAAAATTTTGGCGCATAGTACAGATCACGGGGCAGTGAGCCAATTATTAGGCTGGAATACTAACACGTGCAACAGTATGAACACAGGTACTTTCTCCAGATGCTAAAAATTAAGGTAAATTTACCTTTGTAACCGGAAGTTGAGGCATAGGAGAGCCCGCTTTCATGGCGGGTCTAAGTCGCGCGCCTCTTCGTGGCTGTTTTCTTGGTGAAACCATGTCGTATGTTACCTGTACTTTTTGGGTGGTAATTGCCTACGAGATGGTTTTGATATAGAACTGGAGAACGCGATTAATAATCATTCAAAAAAATAATTTTGATCTTTCATCACTTTTTTTGACGCAGAAGTTTTTTCTGAATTTTGGTCCAAAATTTGCCAAATTTTGAAAACTATTAGCTTTGGAAAAGAGTTGAGAGACAAAGTCTATATCTTATCAGTGATAAGCCGAATAGAGAGCACCCGGAAAGGCACCCGGAAAAGCACCCGGAAAGGCATAAACCTAAATTCTGAACTTTTTGAAGGTTACTGCGAATTATATCGTAGCGGTAATGCTTTTCAAAGGAGTTCATGAATATTTTTATGGCCCTTACGGGAAAGTTTACATGTATGAGGGGAAGCGGGACGCTCAGTATTTCGAAGGTCAGTAGACTTAGACTACAAGCAATCAATTGGTATGATTTGATCTAGTTAACCTTAACATTTTAGGCGAAATCAAAGGACTTTTGCATGTTCGGTACTTGGGGGAGACCAGATTTGCGCATTTTTTGATGGTGGGAATTTTCATCCAACACCGTGAGCAACAAATAGAAGTGCCGACTGAACTGGTCAGCTACTATTTCGGCCCGACTATCTGGCTTGGAGACCATCTTGGTAAATAATTACGGTGCTTATTTCGATTTTAGTAATTGATTGCGCAAAACTTTTGATAATGGTATCACTTTTATTTGCGAAATCGTTGCTAATCTCTTAGTAACATGATAATCTTGCATATATAGCAAATGAGTTTGAAGTTGAGAGATAGTCTAACCAGTCTTTAAGACTTTTGGTTTAAGTATGGCAGAATATGTTACTTAAGCCGATTGCGAACTGCCATATATGCCGGTGAGTGCAGCACTCTCCTTCATG
The DNA here is from genome assembly GCA_004367975.1 of Mesochordaeus erythrocephalus. Taxonomy (NCBI): domain Eukaryota; kingdom Metazoa; phylum Chordata; class Appendicularia; order Copelata; family Oikopleuridae; genus Mesochordaeus; species Mesochordaeus erythrocephalus. The sequence goes on from SCLF01428693.1 coordinate 10,920, forward strand.
AGATGTGCCGACGAAATTCCGCAGTCACGTTTTGTGGAAGCTCTAAAGATTGCAAACGAAACTGCCATTTTTACAGTGACGATGAGAGGTACAAATGCCAATGTTTCATCAATTACATTGACGGTCAGAACCATAGCTTAGCCTCATTTTTTCAGGAAAGGGTTAGACTAGTCAGATAGTCTCGTCCGGAACTACTGGTAGGGCAGCAGTTCCGGGAGAGCCCGCATGCACAGTCGAACCCCTTAACAAGGTCCTTAGTATGGAAGTGATCCCTAGGAGGGATAATCCGACCCGAGGCCGCCCTTTCTTGATGAATGGGTGTGTAAGAGCAAACGCGTTTGCTTTTGAATCAGATGGTTTAAATATAGTGAAATAGAATAAACTCTATCGAGTTTAAGACTTTAGTAAAGTCAAATTCGATAAAAGTTTACGTTAATTTTTTGGTTATTAACAAATTAATTAAGCGGCCCTTTTTGTACCATATGGCCGGATAGTTACAGTGGAAAGTCCAGCCTATCGGCCTCCGTTCTTACCCATCCCGAGCTATTTGGTTCATCACCCAAAGACCAAAATACAGATTTCGATGGGAAGAAATGGCCTCGGCTTGATTTCTATACTGAGGGTAAATTTACAAAATTTTTGCTTATATTAGTAGGGTGTCAAATTACTTCAAAAATTTCCCTTTAGAAAGTAATCCGATTGGTCGTTCGAAACAGGGTACCCGACACGGATATTTTGTACCAGGAGAAAGTATTTATGTGGAGGGTCGACTATCGACAAAGCGTGGACAAATTGGGTTTTGGTCCACATGTGAGACATACTGCCGATTGGTGGCTAGAAGTTACTCTTCTTACCAATAAAGAGATGATGCAGTTAATGGGTAAGCTTTAAACTTATATTTTAAGACCAAAATAGTTGCAAAATAACACTTTATATTTTGTTTAGAATAAGAGTTGAAATTACACTGTAATAATTGTAATTATTTAAGCGCTTATGTGCCTCATTGGCGAAACCCATCCGAAGCAAAAGAAGCCATTGATGGAGGTCCGGATCAAGCAGTTTGGGGCTGAGCTGGCAACTGATTGGTGGGCCCAGTCCTATTTTGACTTCGCTGAAGAGAAGTATGGAATGAATATTCAAGTGTACCGACAATTACTAGAAGCACAGTTGAAATTGTGTGCTAAATTTGTAGACCCCGAGGTTTAATGTAACTGATTACGTGTTTTCAAACCTGGTACTTTTGTAATAAATAGCCATTGCGTTCAAAGTATATTTGTCATTGACTATAGGGTACTTTTGTTACCATCTAACCTTTTGATTTATTTAGAATAACTATGAAACGTACCATGGAAAACCGTAGAAAAGCTTTAAACCGCGTTAAAACTCCAATGGAAGAATATACCGGTAAGTTAGAAACATGAAGGATCTTTGGTCAAGGCTTGGACAAGCGGCCCCCTTGGAGTGTAACCAGCGTGGCTTTGAATATTAATGCGGAGGAACCGGAAGTTAACTTCGATCGAGACACTCTACTCCGAATTGACGGCTTCATTACCGCTTGGTACATGGTCAATGGATTCAAGCCACAAGTAAGAAATCGTCACGATGCTGACCGACGCTTGGCCGCCCAACGTGGGAGTTTCAGACGAATGCCTATGGGGCCCTATGATGAGGACGAGGATGCATTTTCTGAGATTTTTGACGACGTCGTCTTACCTACCAATGAGTAGGTTTTCAGCGTTGTCAAAATGATCTATCTCTCTTTTTTCACTGTCTACCTTTAGTTAACAATGTGTTCTTTATTTCCTGTAATTCCCACAAATAAACTCATAAAAAACAAAACTATTTATGTCTTCTTGAATTGGCAAAGCAAAAAACACAATTATTGAAAGTATGGTGTTAGACAGAACAAGAGTGTTCATGAATATAAACAGGTAAATTTATTTGGTAGTGTAACCTCTTCTACATACCGTGATCAGCTGCGTCCATGCGAGGTATTAATGACATGTCAGAAAGTGGTTTGGTATAACATTTATTTAATGAAACATGTACTGTAAATGTTAATTACAGATAAATACTTCGCACATTTTCATATTAGCATTGTGATTTTTGACATTTCGACATTTTGACATTTTTAACATTTGAATATACATTAAATTCAAATAATGTTAAAAGCTTTACGTAGATGGTTTAGCTTACCTTTTTCAGGTAGGCCAAGATGATCTTTCCTGATGAAAATCGTCTGTCTTTTCGAACCAATGGATATTACCGTTACGGCCGAATCGTGGACAGAAATTATATGTCTTCTTCAAATGGGTAAACTTAAAAAGTATTTTAGTCTCATTAACCTGGTTGAAAAAACAACAAGATTAGCGACAATGGTTTGGATGAGAACTAAAAGCAACCATAAAGAGTTAACCGCAGTAAGTTTAAATATATAGTGGTGCCATGGATTTTGTAAAGTATTATAAACACGACTAAATTATGGGATTGAACACAATTTAGATTTGTGTGAGAGTTCCTTAATTTTGCTTTTAACGTGGAGGGGTTAATATAAGCAAGTAGAAATTTTAAGGATAGAGGCGTGGCATTCCTCATAGCCATACAAGGATGGGAAGTTGTTGAGTTTTATATAGGATGTAAAAATTGTTTGGAGATAAAAATATAAGTAGACAAACAAAGAATTTTTACGAGACTACAACTTGGAGATAATCCAAGATGGTAACAACTGGACGGGGCTAGTTATCGAAGTTACTATGTAATAATAGTAATGTAAATCTAGGATAACTGAAGAAAACACTGTATTAAAAAAGGTGTGTTGGTGTAGCTCCGCCCAAGGCTAAGACTAATAATAAACTTCGAACTTTGTTTAGTTCTAGAATGTTTAACCAAAGTTCGAACTTTACTATTAGTTTTTTCTCTTACTTTGTGCCTGAGAGATATCATATTAGTTCCGGTGAGATTTGGGATATAGTTATAATATAATATAATCATTTGCTTAAAGTTTTTGGACTAAAACTACTATTGTAGAAAATCCTACTAGACATGTTAAAATAAAAGTACCATTAGATGGATCATGGCATAGTCTATAAGCATGCAAAACAATTTAATGTATTCCACTCGAGAAAATTGGAAACGAAAATGACGTTTTCAGATTGCGGTTATTGTAGGTCAAAACGAGACCACCATTAATCATCAAATAAAGGTGGAGGAAGAATATTCGTATATTTAAAGACTCGACACGCATTTCGCAATTATATTTTGTTATATAATAGTAAATGTATATTAGCATGTATATCAAAGTAATACATACCATATAATGTAGTCATTGTTAATTTGTATAGGTAACATTATAAGGAAAGTAAAATATAAATGGCTACATTATACTGTATGAATGACTGTGATATACATGTTTATATAGATGATTAACTCCTGTGAACCGCTTTTCAGGCTCACCGACCAGTTTATCGCGTTTTCCTCGAAACTGAGCGTATCTAGGTCAGAATTCCCCCAGGACTCCCTCCCCCCAATTTTTTTTCGAGTTGAGAGTGACAGAATTTTTGCGTGGAACAAATTTTAGTGAAGAAATGCCTTCAAAAAATGTAAGTGTCCCAATCCAAGGCGGGGTACCTAACAAATGTGATTTTGAGAAAACTCGCGGCAATTTCTAATCTGACAGTGAAAATTTAAATCTGCTAGCCTTATGCGTTCTCTCAGAAAATTGACTTCAGCGTTTACGAACTTCTTCAGGATAATTGGGTTGTTCCGTATTTCCTTTTCGAGACCTCAATTACTTTTGTTATTGAGATGAAATTTATAGGCCAAATAGCATAGTAAAACAACAAACAAATTAGCGATGAGTCATGAGCCTACAATGCTCAAAAAGGCTCACAGATGTTATGTGCAAAAACACAATACCCGCGAACTGACATCGTCATTTTCGTTTCCTATTTTCCAGAGAATCATAAATTGAATTGTTTTGAAATGTTGCATGCTTATAGACAATGCCATGCTCCACATTGGTATTTTTATTTTTTAAATGTCCGCTAGGATTTTAATACAATAGCAATTTTAGTCAAAAACCCGGAACTAATAATGATATACAGTCCATTCTCATAAATAGGGACAACATGGCCAAAAATGCACAAATCGAGACAATTTTTCCATTTTGAATTTTTGGAAAAAGTGCACAAATCTGGATAAAATGCATAAATCGGGGAAAAGTTTCGGAGAATAGTCGTCAAGACTGAGGTAATTCTAAATTTTTGAAAATATTTATCTTATCTTGAAATAAGAGATGGGAAAGCATCTTACCCTAGATGAGAGAAATAAAATAATTTTAAACTGGGAGTCAAGAAAATGTTCACGTCGGCAAGTTGCATCGTATTTTTCTTCGCCTTGGAATCGAAGAATCGGAAAATCATTGGTTCAAAGAATAATTCGAACATCTGACACATAAAAAATGACCTCGAAAATCGAAGAAAAAATCGCGAAGAACAAGAGTACTTTAACCACCTCGGGTTCAATTTGAATATGTT
>SCLF01429797.1:0-15451 GCA_004367975.1 Mesochordaeus erythrocephalus
CTACAGTTAACCCCCTCCAAAGACAAAAATGAGTCGAATATAGTTGACTTTGACCGTCCTCAAATATAGTTTTAACGCACTTGTTTCGAGTCGAATTTTTAGTGAACATACGTATTCTAAATCATAATAAAATCGAAAACTTAAAAATTCGTGATTTTGTCACTTTTTGAAAATGTGTACCTTTTTCGGTCCCGTTTTTGGCCGTTAACCGTTAACATGTTAAGAATTTGGGGTTTCTCTGAAAATAATTGAAGCTTGAGTCATGATGCGTCGAATAAGCCCACTTTCGAGCCAATCCGACATACTTCACGAAATTCGCCCACTCCAAATAACGGGTCTATGAGAAAATCTATCAAATACTATTAAAATTTGATATGTGATAGAGTTTCTCAAGTTATGGTCATTTTAAAAAGTGAAAGTTTGGTGTTAACTCTACGAAGGAATATAATTTTGGACATTCTGAAAACTGATTCAGAACCGCATGGAAAAACTCTATCAGGCTAGCTAACTCTGGTTAACATATGGGTTGTATCTTTTAGGGGGGGGGGTTAGCTCAAGACACGTCTGTCTGATTAACTGTTTATCAGACTTTATTATACAGTGGTGAGGTAGTTATTGAAATGGATTGTTTTTGCGATCAATGGTGATCACAACACAAACAAAATAAAAACATATTTATTTTTGCTGATCTAGTTTGCGTTAAATTATGTGCACCGTTTGAGTCTTTTTATACTCATTGACCAGTTTTTCTCGAAACTGAGCAAAGCTAGGTCAGAATGACCCCCATGACTCTCCCACCAACTTCCTGTCGCATCTTTTACGACAATTTTTAGGCCGGAAGTACTACCGAAAGTGCTACCTAAAAACCGGAGTGACATAGAATTTTTTCGTGGGATAAATTTTAGTCAAGAAATGCCTTCAAAAAATTCAAATGGCCCAATCCAAGGCGGGGTACCTAACAAATGATAATTGGAAGAGTTCCACTTTTTTACTATGTATGACAGCTGTCTTAAATATCAACACGTTGACCAGGATTTCCAGATAAAATTATACAGCGCAGATTTTGAGAAAATTCGTGGCCAACCAGTAGATACCATTTCCTGTATTTCCAGGTTTAAACACCCTACACTTCGTTTCCATATCTCTCGGAAACTATTCAATATATCCATTAGATTTTCCATTAGATACCTAAGGGTTCAGTAATTATATTTAGGTCGTAGATTAGTCTGCTAGAATCTGTGCGCTGAGGGACAATGTAATGGCATTAGTTTATAATGTCATGTATAAGGCCATTTTGTCAGTCGCAGAACACCTGTCAAAACCGCCCCAACTACTCCATGTAACAACTGATAGCTTGACCAGCTTTAGTGATTGTGATAGTTTTTTCTTGCGGTTCCGAATCTGTTCTCAGAATATGCAAAATTACACGGCCTCGTATAGTTAACCCCCTTAAAAACAACGTTAAATGGCCTTTTTGGAAAAAACGTTAATTTTAACTCATGGGGGCATGGCAGCTCATACTCCGTTTATTTGTTTTAAAGCTATGGACCTCGAAAGCCACATTGTCCATAATGGACAAAATTGACTTTGACCGTCCTGAACTTTAGTTTTTACGTAGTTGCTTGGAGTCGTTGTTTTATAAATGATAGCAAAATAGAAAAGTGAAAATTTCGTGATTTTTTTCACTTGTTGTAGTTTAGAAATCCTATTTGTGGGCTATAACTGGGTCACGTGTTAAGAATTCGGGGTCGGTCCGTTGAAAATAATTGAAGCTGGAGTCATGACGCCTTGAATATGCCCACTTTCGAGCCCATCGGGCATACTTCCCCGTGGCTCCTAGTGGCAATAACTACATAACGGGTTAGGAATTCTGGGTTAATCCTATGAGAAGAAATGAAGCTGACATCTGGGCACGTCGAATGTTTAAAAATGTCCGTTTTCCTGAGGTGTACCGGTTTTATAAAAATTGTACCGTGGGCTGCGTATACTGGATAAAATGGGCAGTTCAAAAATTTGAAATAGTTGCTGATCACAGATTTGAGAAACTTTTCATGTTATTATCCTATTTTAGATACCGATTATTATCATATAAATTTTGAGACTTTTTTCATAGTCAGTCCTATCAGATTTTTGAATTTTTTGTGCCCGCTTTTTGACCTACTTCGTGAATTAAGTATTATGTACAGAATCAATAATACCAATAATCTTAGACGTAAATTTATGATAAATATCTTGTGTTGACTATTGAGAGTTTCTGTCATATCCATGTAAGGAATTCATATAAAGTCAAGATTTATATTCTATTAATTCGAGATAGGTTGGTGTAGTGGTTATCACAGTTGGCTGTCGGTCCGTTAACCCGGGTTCGATTCGCGGGCGTGTCAAATGTTTTCGATTAGTCATTTCGACACCTTAGCTCTATGCTAACATTGTGAAATCCCTATTTAGCTTGCCCTGGCAATGTCCCGCGATGACGCTGATAACGATAATGATAAGACCGCATTGGCAACGAACAAGCTTATATCGCCAGCCCAACCTGTCGCGGCTGCAAATAGCAATCTGTTGAATATTTCACTGGACGAGAAACCGTCTGCTGGTAGTTGGGATACCACTGATAGTTGGAAGACCCCTTCGTCACAACTATCTGAAAAACCAAAGACATCTCAGAAAAGCTGGGACCCGTTTTCTAATCCAGGAAAGATCCTGTTTCCATTTTTGGTTCCTTTTAATATATCCCAAGTCTCCACTGGCCGAACAAATTGAGTTTCCGCAAGTCAGCACGTTTGCAGAAACAGACGCTTACTCAAAGTGCTGGAGGAAGAATAAGAATCAAGCTTAACTATTATTAAGTTCCGATACTTTGCTAGTTTAAATATCATTATTAGTTATCAAAATCACTTTGACATCCGTTATTTTGCTTAAAATTAATACCGTAACCAAAGTAGATATTTTCAAAAGAGAAAGACCAATAGATTACTAGGGACCGAATCTTTAATCACGCAAAATTTGAATGCGATTCCATCTATTGTTTTCGAGATAACTGCCAACAAAGAAGACCTTAGTGACAAACGTTAGTGAATTATAGAGGAAGGTTGAATAGTGAGAGGATAGCGAAAGAAGAGGAGACGCCATTGAACTGTTAATATTTAATCCTCGTACACCATTTATAGGAGATAATAATTATGACCATAATCATGAGTAGCTTAGAAGCTTTAATACGTACAATATTATGATTAACCAATGTAATAAAGAATTTATTCTTATAGTTTGGAAAAATTCGAAAATATCAAAAGTGTCAAAAATAGCGCAATTAGAATCTGATACAAGCAAAATATTAAGGTTAATTAAAGCATTAATAAATAAGCACCAATGGGTTGTTAAATTTGACCCTAATATGTCGCGTGTGTCAGATTCTAATTGCGATATTTATAAGGAACCGTTACGATTTTTGACACTTTTGGCATTTTCCAAAACATAAAAATAAAAGCTTTGTTACATTCCTAATGCTAAGATTGTGCGTATGAAAGCTTCGAAGCTACTCATGATTAGGATCATAAAAATTTTCTTGTACAAGTAGTAATTGATCATATTATTAAAAGTGGTGGAATAACCTGTTCTGTTGTAGCCCTCAACAAGATTCGTCTTGCTTTCTGGGTCCCCGATGTTCTCGGACTTATTTGGGCTACTATTGCCTCGCCATATGTTTTCTCTGTTGTCGGACACACCTAGGCAACGAGGTTGTAAATGTCTATCAGCCGCTTGTCCGTATCTATAGTGAACGTGCCGTATAGAAACAGCTCACTAGATCCCAATATAGGTGTGTGGCTATAACAGTGGATTAGCTGTGAGTTTCGTAACTGGATTTCAATTATTGTCGACCGATGCACCTCCACTTAAACGCTCCATTAAACGCTTGAAATCTCATGTTTGACCTCGTTAGCTTCCTTAATAGAGACATTGGGAAGAACCGTTTAGGGATGATGGACACTTGTGGTCCCGAGTCCGCTGGGGATCACCAATCTATCGATCCTTACCAAATATCGACGCAGTAATACAAGGTTTTGGACCGTGGACAATTTGTACTTAATTTATCTGTGACGTCCGTTTGTCTATCGTGGACACAGTAGATTGTGTTACTGTGCCTTTTGTTAGTTTTTTTTGTTCATGGAACTTTGAACCATATTTCGTGTGGCCTGTTTGGTTACAAGTATAGCAACGAATGCGCGTCGGGCCTCTGCATTCTCTCTGATTATGTCCTCGAAGGCCACAACTGTAACATCTATCTGAGGGCCCTTAATTGAAAGCCCGAATATTGTTTTATTTTATTTCCGGTTATTTCGTTTATTATTTTAGTTATTCCCCTTTCGTTCTCTGTCCGTTTTATTTTCATAATACGTACGTTATTACCCAAATCCCGATGCTTGTTCTCGAGATGTTCGTTCAGGACTTCCTGATTAGCCGCGCGTTGCCTCTGTTCCTCGCGCATTTCATTTACTGTACAGGATAACGGCTGCACCTCCGAAAGCAGATCGTTAGTGTTACTTTCCACAAAGTTTATACTTGCCGACCCAAGATATTGACGCTTATCATCCAATAATTTTGCCTGTGCATCAGTGTCCATATTCTCTGAACCATGGATGGTGACGAATTCCCTTTCCTGCGGTGTAATAGTTCTCTATTCAGCTATAATGAACTTCTGCGTGTCCTCTGTTGGCGTCAACTTCTTTATGATATTACTCATTCGCTGAGTATACGCCGAGAATTTATCGGGTGTTTCGACGCGTCTAGCCATGCTGCTGAACTTCTCCCTTAGTCGTTCGGTATTTTGTATCTTATCGGGTTCACCGATACTATTGACGAGCTCTGGGTCTAGAGCAGCTGGATCTGAGAACGACAGTTCGTCCTCATATTTGTCCACACAATATTTTTCCAGATACGACCTATGCCGTTTGATTTAGCGACGAATAGTATTGTCTTTTAAACAATAATGTCAGCAGATTTCGTTTCTCACCTTCCATATGTCCCGTAGCGCCTCAAATTTCTCCGGGCAATAGTTTTTAGTAGTTTGGGCCTCACTCTTATAGCACAATTAGAGTCGGTGGATATTTATCAACGACTCACGATTACCTCACGATTATATGACCCTGACCAACGTCACTGGGAGATCACCGGACAAAGTCACCACCGTTACTAATCAGTGTATATATATATATATCCAGAGGCAATATATAGGCAGAGTGATTCGTTCACTAGCTCAATACATATTTAGAAATATATATTCAAATACAGACAGTTAACACAAATAATAATTAATAATAATAAATATAAGTTAAAAAATAGTTAATAAATAATTAATAAATATTAGTTGATAAAGATACCGTGTTACTATGTTGTGTTCGTCGTGCTGTATTCACCGTGCTATATTCTCGTTGTATTATCTCATTCTATTATTGTTATTTTCGTTAATTTTGAAGTGGTCATTTTTTCACGTGATCAACCCACGCCCCTAACTGATAGAAGCCTACTACGCGGCAGCGTCTCTTCCTATTCCGCTATCATGTCGCTATTCTACTTTCCTTCTCACTTGGCTTTTTCCTTGGCAATTATCTCGAAAACCATACATTTTGCGTTATTAAAGATTCGGTCCCTAGCAATCTAATGGTATTTCTCTTTTGAAAATATCTACTTGGTTACGGTATTAATCTTAAACCAAATAACGGATGTCAAAGTGATTTTGAATTTGTTGTTAATTGCCTTTAATAAGTTGTAAAACTAATAGTTATATTGAAGTTGGAAAAGCATCAGGACTAAATAATAGTTAAGCTTGATTAACCAACAGTTTGATTAAGCGTCTGTTTCTGAAAACGAGTTTCCTCTTGAGGAAACTCAATCTGTTCATCCAGTGGATATCCTTTATCCAACGGTGTCGGTAACCAATGCCCGACAACTATTAATGACCTTATAGCTCGTGTGCAGCGAGGAAGTATTGAGTCTAAGCGATTCTGATTGGATGAAAATACTCACTTTTCGCTTGACGCGATCTACATGGTTCTGCATGATTGTTAGAATTTTTTAGTAGAATTAGGTTGCCTAGCAGATTTTTATAATTTTTCATATCGCCAATGCATAATGTTTTGTATGTAATGTTTTTCGATTTTGGTCCAGTTTTATCGTACACATGATACTCTCCAAAACTATTTATAATGATGATTATGATGAAATCGTATGATCTTTAACCAGCACCTGTTGCAACTGTTCCATTAGTGCAAGCAGCAGTGACTTCACCTATATCATCGAATCCGTGGGGTTCACCGGTTCAACCTACTAATCAGTTGCCAAAGTGGGAAGCCTTCGACGACTCGTTTGATCAAAGAAATAAATCCCTCGACCCTTTTGGCGCACAGCCAATTGTTTCAGCTCCAGTGTTGTAAAGCATAACATGCTAATTTTATCCGACTAACCACTTCCAACCGATCAGTAATGATATACTACCAAGTATACTAACCAAGTATTTTGTCTTACAACACTGTTCAGCTATTTTACCCAATTGCATTTCTTCTTCCCCAATTGGAGCTGTACAAGCCAGCCCAACTCAATTGTACCCGAATATGTTCGGCTCTGATAATCCATTTGACCTCTCGTCTGACCCGAACGCCAATCCAAATCCGCAACCAATCGACACAAAGGCGCGGAAATCTGCGAGTGATTTTCTTGGTGGGAAAGGGGCCACACTTGTCAATTTGGATAATTTAGTCTCACGACCGAATCCTAACGCTATATGTAACCCATTTGGGGTTACAAAATCGAATCCATTTCAAAGTAAAGGACCAGGTGGGTGACATAATTTGTACTTATATCATTTATTTGGTCAACTGGCCTTTTTGGAAGGGGATAGCAAATTAAATTCTCGGAGAATTTTGGAATGAAGAGCAACATTTCCCAAACTAATTTTGACACGTTATCTCAATTACCTTACACCCCCAGTATCAGCCGTGTTAGGGGTTTAGACGTTGAGTGCCGTGATGGAGTTATCACCGCACGGTTTACTCTGTGGGGGTATCCTTGGTTATTAGGCATGGAACACAATATCAAGGGTAAGTATTGCGCCCACCAGGACGTCATATTTATGTTGGTTATGTGAGAAGTCGTAATTGAAGTTACAAATTTGTATGCTAGATATATATAAAGATATATATGACGAAAGTATACTCAAAAATATAGACCATCCGAAATTATACGGCGTGGTACAGTTAACCCCCTCTAAAAACAAAACGTGAATCGAATATAGTTGACTTTGACCGTACTAAAATATAGTTTTAACGTAGTTGTTTCGAGTCGAATTTTTAGTTGACTTTGACCGTACTAAAATATAGTTTTAACGTAGTTGTTTCGAGTCGAATTTTTAGTGAACATACTTTGCGATCTTGGCATGTTTTCTAAATCATAGAATTCGGGGTCGGTCATCTGAGAATAATTGATTCACGACGCGTCGAATAAACCCACTTTTGACCCAATCCGACATACTTCACAAAAAATCACATTTATTACTTATCTACCCCCCATAACGGGTCTATGAGAAAATGTATCAAATACCCGTAAAATTTGATATGTTATAGGGTTTGGCGTCACGTTACATTACCAAAAGTGCGTTATATTGATTTTTCTCAAGTTATGGTAAGATATAATTTCACGATTGGGGTTTGGGGGGATTAACTGTACGAAGGCGTGAAAACAGATTCGTAACCGAAATAAAAAACTATTAGACTCCCTAAGTCTCGTTAACGGATCACTTGCTCCCTGGACCTGCCTCTTTAGAAGCAGGTCTAAACATCCTGCTCATCGTTTCCATCTCTCTTGGTAACAAATCAATATCTTTTAATAAAATTATGCGTTAGTTAGCTGAGGGTCCATGCTTTCAACTTCTCTTCTCTTTACGAAGCAAAAGAGACGTTATTGGAGAACATTTTGACAGTTTCACTGTAAATTCACTAACAAGTACTTTTTTCTCTGACAACAAGGATACCCAAAGAATAACCCATAAATCTGAGTTATTGGGGTTAAAAGACTAGGAGGTATTATCGGAAAACCGTTGGATTTCTGAAAAAAATAAATATTTAATAAAAAATGTTGTTTACAAGGTGAAACCATTTTTTTTCTATGCCAACTTGGATACCCAGAGTAATTTGTAAATCGTTTGATTTCTTCAAAAAAACACGACACTGTTCCAGTGTCGTTCAATAAAAAATGTTGTGTAGATGATAAAACCGCCATGTTTTGTCTGTAACGAGAATGATACAAAGGAAAAATACTGACAAAATTTGGATTGAAATAGAGGTCCGATCGCTTAGATAATGGCAGTTAAATTTGGAAGAGGCTTCAATTTTCACAAAACCAAATTAGTTACATTGAACGTTTTTCATCGTCACTATTTTTGTATGAAGGGTATTAGAAATCCCTATAGTGCGTTAAAATTTAATCAGGTCCATCCAGTCCTTCTCGAGTATTTTGCGAAAGACGAGCGTTTTTCGGGGTCTCCACTGGTTAATGAAGGAATAATCACTCAACAGCGTCCTCTGTCAGACATTCATTAAAATCGACTTTTCTTTGAAAAATATCTCGCAAAGTATAAAAGTATTGCTTTGAAATTTGGCACGATTAACACATCTGCCCAGTTCACTGATAAAGTGTTATAAGCAGCAAGGTGCCGTGATAATATGATTTTTTACCAATGTTTATACGCTATTTTGAGGCTCAATTTGCTTTTTTTCGATAATTCAAATTTTTGTTTCGACAATCGACCACCTCTGCTACAATTCTGACTTCTGGCTCAAAAAAGTGGCATATCTTAACACGAGAAATACGGGGAACAATTTTCTATGACCAATTTTATATTCTAACTCCTAGGGGCTAAGCACCACAAACTGTTGTTATTAAATGTTAATATTTGAGATTCCTATCGTTTGAGAATTTCCTTCAGGTGTTCCAATTAATCAAATGGCGAAATCAACTACCGGGTTTGATAATAGTGGTGGAATGGCTCCACTTACTCCAATAGTTTCTGGCACCGGTATGGCTTCAAATTCTTCGGCTGGGCAGTTCAATGCAGTGTTCGGCTCCCATTCACAAAATTTGCTATACGGCGCTCAACCAATGAGCTTCCAGCAAAATAAAAACCCCTTCTCCTGAACGTTTGACTTTTCCGTCAAAATCAAAATACTCAGCTTTCCACCATGACTGAAAAGCTGGCTTGGGTGTGATCTTTTCATGTCTGTTCAGAGATTCCAAGTTCAACTGTCTATTTTTTTTTATCAAAATTGCGCTTGTGGTATATTCGTGGGATAACGGGCCTTTTTTCTATTTTTGATCCAGATCAATGTATTAAATGAAATCGAAAATCGTTTGTTTTATGAACTAGTATGCCAATATGACAGTTTTACATGATAATTTATATACTAATGTACATATAGGCACAAACCATTTAGGCTTTCAAGTTTTGGCAAAAAAAAGGAAAGTATAACTCGATTGCGAATAAAATTGCGAATAATCAGTTACAATTTATTACACTGATCTAGGCGCTCACAAAATCCGGAAAAGTATTGGTCGGTATAGTTTCCTGTGAAATTCGCATAATCAATCTTGAATCTCGAGATTATCTGTAGTAAAATTTGAGTATACTCGTTATCGCGGCATAAACGTGACTTTTATACTGATTGAATTTTATATGGGGTCACGCTGTGCCTATTCTTAAATTTTAGCTTATAAGAGATTGTATGCTTTCACATATACATAAAGTCGTTTTTCGTTCTGCCTTTATACCATAGATACATAGGTGGGTGAGATGCTTACTGTCCAATATCTCACAAGTTTTGTTAGGTCTTAGTCGATGGCAGTGCGATCAATGTTGAGAAGTAGACATCTGTTGATTAACCTGCGAAGTATTACCGCTTAGCCAAATGTAATGTTTGCTATTAACATTGTATGTTTATTTATGGATTAGGCTTTCACAACAAGCGTCAGGTAGACTACCTATAAGATTGGTTAGTATCTGCACAAAGATGTATATTATAGAGCCGACTGATGTTAGGTTTTTATACCGTCGCATATATACACTCTTTTTACTAATATTTATATTAAATGGATATAATGAATTATAATATCAGAAAGTTATGTAATATAGATTTAAGCGCAGCAATTAGCATATTTTCATATAGATACGGTAGTCAACCCCACGCTTGTTAAGAAAGTCTAATGCATACATCAACATCCAATGTTAATAGAAAACATTAAATTTGGCTAAGCGGTAATACTTCACAGGTTAATCAATGGGCGTCGCCTTATCAATTGGTCCCACCCATCCGAATAAACCTATAAAGACTTACTAGACATTGGACATGAATCCATCTCACCCGTAATAAATACATGATACCGTAAAATTATATACACTGTTTTGTCATTTCCCTGACTTTGATGAGATTAAATCAATGGCTTACGTAGGTTGCTTGCGCTTTACTAATGTATTGGAAACATACATAACGCAGAATCATTACATATGTTCCAAATAACGAAAACAAAAATGGGTAGGATGTGCAATCTGACTAATTTTGCGGTATCAGTGTTTTCACACATGAAAGGGTGAGATGCTTTGAGTCCGATGTCGGGTTAACCTTTTTAGTCATATTCGTCGATCGTCGAGATCAAAGCTGAAGTAATAAGGAAACACGTATTAATTAACCAGTTATGTATTACCGGTTGACCAAATATGTTGGTCCATGTTAACCCTTGACCTCGCCTTTCGACTAAAATGTATAAAAATACTTGCAGGACATCGGATCCCTCACCTCAGCCCTATAAAAACACTTTCCTCAATCATTTCACAAGTACTCAGTTGTGTCACGCCTCACATTGGCGCAGTCTCCCGTGCCAGTTCCATCCTGCAAACCAAATTTTACTAAAATACGGTGGCTGTCTGACAGACACGTGGTGCACTTTGACAATCTTACCCGAAATCATGTTCGCTGAGTGATTCGGGCACGCGTCGTTAAATTTGCTGGTACAAATGCGATGGGGCCCGAATCGCTCAGCTATAATATGGGGGGTATTGCGCTCTTTTAGGTGTCATCATTCATTAGTCTTCATTATTACCCTTAGTGGCGGCGACTTCTCACTCAACTTCATTAAAATAAATTTAACTCCAAGAAAGAGGCGTCTATTTGGCGGCATATTTAGGATGTCAGAGTAACTAAACATGGCGAGCCAGAAGGAGCAGTTCCACGAAAAGGGGCAAATTTATAGGCCCGAAGCGCTCATATTCGATATTCCTGATCCACAGTTGATTTCACAATATTCGGTAATTGAATGGTTTGCTTTTAAAGTATATTGTATTTTTTTAAAACCTTTTTAGCAATAATTTTATTTCTTATGATTCGCCGGACAATCGACAGCCAGCGGCTTACGGTGTATTTGATCAGCAGCTCGGTGCAACAAAAAACGAAGACTGTAAAACGTGCCATCAAAACAATAAAGATTGCCCGGGTCATTTCGGGCATATTCCGATAGGGATACTCTACACATTGTTAATGTCCATGTTGTTCCTTGTAGGCTTGTCAGTCAACCCTCTTGTCAAAACCTCATTTTGAGGACAATTATTTATGTTACTCCACCAGAAGTTAGCAATTTCGCTTGACTAAAGAATTGATAAGTGATTTTAGTGATCTAAGAAACGTTCTTAAATTTTCTCTATTTATTGAAATGGGTCGTTCTCGTAATAAGGGTCAAATCCGTATACGTTCACGCTTCCGGATAGTTTCTATTACATCATGAGCTTGGGTCGATAGATTGCAGGTTCACGTTGTTGCTTGTGCTCTCTTCTCATTATTAAACTTGACAATTTATAGAATATAATAATATATCAATACAGTATGGCCATGTAATGTCCATCAGGAAATGATACATATATTTAATACCACAAAATTGGCAGGTCATGTCAAAGTTCATGAAGCGTTGTCGCTTATTTTTTTACATGAGGGTGAACAATTTAACATTAGAAACTCACAATCCCTACTTAACATCTGAGGTGAAAAATTTGTACCAATTTAAATATTTTCAATTCAAACATCACTTTTTAGTCCTGACACCCAACGCCAAGTAGTGGGAATTTTACCTAACGTAACCCTATTGCCCGTCTGTGTCACACATGTGTCACTATGCAGTTGTTGGACATAGCAGTACGCACTAACGATTTTCTTCGTAATCGGTAAATGCAGCATTAAAAATGAAATATTTCAATAATTAGGAACATTTGATTGATCGATTTTATAATCGAGAAAAATTTCTTACTTCTCGGGTGGTTTTTTACAACAGGGTTAAAAAACAGTTGCAAATATTGAAATCGGTTCGAATATATAATATATTTCCCAGGCAACTAATGAGCATGGTCTGTCCCGTGTCCTTGTTTTACCGTTTTTAAGGCCTTAGAAGTGGTACACACCTGTCCGAAGTGGCCCATCCCCCCTTGAAATGGCATCTAAACTTTTAACGAGACTTAGCCACTCTGATACTTTGTTCTTGCGGTTACGAATCTATTTTCAGAATGGCCAACTTTATACGCGTTCGTACAGTTAAGTCCCTCTAAAGACAAAAGGTCAAAAAGACCTTTTTTTAACGTTAATTTTAACTCATGGGAAATGGCAGCTTACCTAGCTAAACCGTGCTAGATTAATTAGCCCCCAGGGAATCCAATAAAAGCATTGAAAACATACTGGGATTATTTGTTTTAAAGCGATGGACCTCGAAAGTCACATTGTCGAAATGGACACATTTTTTCCTGTATTTTTGCTTCTACCTCATTGTTTCGAGTCGAATTTTTAGTGAACATACTTTGGGCCGTGGCATGTCTTCTAAACCATAAAAAAATAGAAAAGTAAAAAAGCAGTGATTTTGTCACTTTTTGAAAATTTGGGCTATAACAGGTCGCGTGTTAAGAATTCGGGGTCGGTCACTTGAGAATAATTGGAGCTTGAGTCATGGCCCGTCCATTAAGCCCACTTTCGTGTCAATCGACATACTTCACGAAATCACGTTTTTTCCTTAACGGGTCTGCGAAAATCTATGAAATACCCTTAAAATTTGATATGTTATAGAGTTTGACTTCACGATCAAAGTTTTTTAGATGCCATTTCAAGGGGAGGGGCCACTTCTGACAGGTGTGTGGTAGAATGTGTGCTTCGATGTCCAGAGACATTAATTGGTCACCCTTGTTGTTTAATTGGCAATAAGACCCGAACATACAAATAGTACCTTAGAGTGAATGCGTATTAAGGGTGATTTATCTGGATTAGACCTAATAGTACTGACGAGACAAATATCGTATGTGTCTATGACGTTTTAAAGAAGATACAAAGAAGCCTTTAGTCTTATCACACTTCTCGATCTTATCATTTCGATAATTTTCGCCAAAAATGGTCCACGTTCACTGGTTATGACTACATGTTGCTGTAAATACAAGCGGCTTAATTATGAAACAAAATATTGAAAAGTGTATCTTTCCGATGGCTCTATGCCCTTGGGAAAATAAAAACAAAATTCTGCAGATCTGAATTATTAGATATTCTCGAGGACAGATGGAGTCCAATAGTTGCTTGCGACTTATACCAAAATGTTCTTGCCTGGGAAATATGGATAATTTACGTACCGCGTGCGAAATATCCTTTTAAGTTATCATTCCCTATATTCCATAATGGTTACATAACTCATACCTACAATATACTCCAAATGATTTGTAAAACTTGTTCCCGCGTTCTGCTTGAAGATCGGGTGGATGACCTTGGAGAGTCTATTAAAGATTCAAATGTGATTAACTCCCGGGAGTACTTCAGGGAATATTTGGTTTCCATACATTCAACATAAAATTATCGAGTACTATGGAAAGTAAATTAAGATCTATGTTGGACTCAATAAACATCTCTTATAAACGAAAGGCTGACTGTAAAAAAGAAATAATGGCAATAGGAAGTGTTTCATTTTTGTACGAAGGTATTTTTGTAACTTCGTTAGCGGGTATAATTAAAACCTTTAAAAATGTATTCATTATGGAAAGGAATAATGTTGATAATGTTAGCCCTCTTTTAAGAAACGTTTTTCTTTTCTATTAAAATATTTGACTTTTAGTGAGACTTGTTATGCTAAGTTTGCCAAAAACGGCGGATTTATTTTGTCAAAGATTTGGGCCACATATATTCAAATTATTTTCATCCAATCACAATAGCTCAAATATGTAAAAGTGTTACTTGAGCGAATAAGCTTCCTATTCCCGGCACAATTTTCCATGACTCATGAGCTTGCATGAATATTCGGTTATATAAACGGTATATTTCATTATATCTGTACAGTATATCCGTTACAATGTCCATGCGCAAGTATACATAAATTCGCAAACATACACAGTCACATAATGACATAGTTTACAAAGCATTTACACTTATTTTTTACAAGAGGACTAACACGTTATACGGGCAGAATTGAAGTTTAAAAATACCGAAGTAAGATATATGATTTCAATAAATTCAACTACTTGAAGTCAAAAAATACCCAAAGATATGTTCCTACTGCAAGGACTTCAATGGAGCTGTTAAAAAGGTGGGGTTCCACAAGTTCTTACACGAAAAATACAAATTCAAAGAAACGACTCGATCACGAGAACATTACTCAATTTACGAATTTAAATCAAACATAGGCATGGCGGCAATGGAAAATAAAGACGTTCGAGAATCTATGCGAAATGTCGTTGGTTATGTTATCGACGCTGTTAAAGGATAGCGACTCAGCGTTGTGGTTATACATTAGTGTGACCAGATATCCCGCATTTTTGGGGTGTCCCACATTTGAACGAAATGTAGTGACTTCGACTTGAAACAAAAAACGGAATTTGACATTTTACTATCGAATTAACCACCTCAAATGTCGAACTCACCCTCAGTTTTTTTCTCCGTTTGTAACATACTTTTTATCCTTTCGAAAATTTGTTTGTCCGAGTGTGAAATTTGTATCGAATTATTTATTTATGTCTAGAATTACCAAAATTACAAGGGCCAAATAAAATTAGAACAAGCCTGGATACCAGTATACGGTATAATGGAGGATCCCATTTTAGTGGATAGTCCCACCATGAATCGATACATTTTCTAGAAATAAAGTTACTGTATCAATTGACATTTGTAATTTTTTATGCCCTGCTTTTTGAGCAACTTTGAAATTTTTTTCCGCTTATTACCAAAAGCTATCTGGACACCCTAGCTGGCATAAACGTGTTGGGTGTAAATGTAGTTCATTCACCCCTAGATTAATTGTCACTGAAACACACTTGTCTGATCGAGCCCCCCCCCCGGGGGGGTCTAAACTGTTTACGAACTTTTAACGAGACCTACCCAGTCTGATAGAGTTTGTTCTTGCGGTT
>SCLF01430897.1:0-15438 GCA_004367975.1 Mesochordaeus erythrocephalus
TCATTTCAGGTCCGAGTCTACTTTCAGAATGCCAAGGTCGCAAAGTATGTTCACTAAAACTTCGACCCGAAACAACTGCGTTAAAACTATATTTCAGGTCGGCCAAAGTCAACTATATTCGACTCATTTTTGTCTTTAGAGGGGGTTAACTGTATGAGGGAGTATACATTTGGGAATTCTGAAAATAGATTCGGCCCCAAAATAAAAAACTCTATCAGACCCACTATGTTCCAAAAACTGCTGTTCTAGGCACTAGTGTAGAGGGGGGGGCGTTTTGACACATGTGTTGGTATTATCGAATAGATTAATCCGTTTAGAATGTAGATTAGGATACGAATTTTAAACAAAAATGAAGGGTATTTTGCGCAACTTGAACAAATTTCAGGCAAAAAAATAATTTGTAAAATAATAATATTTGTTTTCTAGCCATGGATGATCTGCCGACACCCGACTTTTTACCAGGTTTCATATTTGGTTGCGTAGTCATGGCTGGCCTGACGGGCATCATTCTTGGACTCTGTCTCAGGATTGAGAGCATAAGAAGGTAAGTTTCAGAATAGTGCTATTAACTCTTAAGGTAAATATTATAAGCAATGGTCAGAATCATACGTTCTTTTTCGAATTTTCAAAAAAAAAATTTCAGAAGTGCTTCAGTTTTTAAATGTTTGTTTTTCTTTAGTTCTTTTTGACTTTGTTCCAGCCTGGTGTGGTCTACCAAAAGTTATCAGTAATAACCAAGTGCTAACCCCTTATCCGGGAGCTAAATCTAATTTTTGGTCCTTTATCTTTGTGGTAGTGCAATCCAGTGCGTCCCTTATTTTGCAAACGAAAAACGTATTACATTATATTCTCATTAAAAGACAGATTATATCGCATGTTGGACGCCAATAATTTAATTTAGTTGAACAGTGCATGAAATACCATAAAAGGGCACTCTTCACATTATATTATTTTCAAAACTTCAATTAATATGGTTCCAATAGGTCCGATAAAAAATTTCGTTAAAATCAGAGTTTTGTCGAGGTGTTATATTTTTGGTACGATTTTGAAATTTGCGGAAACCTCGTAACCTTCACGGTGGTACCATTTTGGTTCATGTTATGGTTCGTTAATGGTCTGCAGAAAATCACCCTATAGAATACACCTGATTTAAGCGGTAACCATTTGCCCCTCAATGCACGCAACATTTGTCTTAAAAAGGCCTTTGATTTCTATCGCTGTCTTAGATTACGCAGATGAAACAAACCGAACATGAAGTTGGTTTGGCATGCTACTCAGCTTTCACTATGAAGTTTTTTGCAACATAAGTATTAGCCATGCTTCTTTGTATAAATGTATGAACGGAAGAATAATGCCAACACTAGGCTAGCCCCATTTTTATAGCATACGAGCCTATGTGTTCCTGGCTGGAACTGAACAATGTACACGTAACGCATTATTCATAACTCATTACTCAACATTGTCTTCTGTTGTTATCCTTATCATTCGCGGTCGCCGACCAACCAATTTCTTACCTCTGTACATCTATAGGAAACACTTCTGCATTTCGAGGAGATCTATTAACTGCTACCAGATTATGCGAAATATTACCTATTTTTTCGTTTTCGACTGAAACCTCGAAAGCTGACTGTAATATGCAGTGGGTTAGCCTAGGCATCAGAACATACGGCTTTGTTTACTATATGTTGTAGTGTAGGCCGGTCTCTCGATGCGTTTTCTGTACATTACGTTTGGAAAGCTATCATTTTGGTTTGGAATATTGTAACTGTCATTCACACAATTTTGTTTCTCAAAATGATGGTTCAAGAAAAATTAGTCTGTTTACAGGTTTGTCATCAACGCGATTTGTGGAAGCGGTAGCATATAGTGATAACGATGTAGTTTTTCTTCTATTCTGCTAACCAATGTTTGTCCATCGTAAACTGCTTCATATTTATGGACCGTTCTGAATCTTCCATTTTTCAATAATAGATAAAGTTTTAGACGACCAAATTGTAAGTATCGATTTCAATCAGGTCCATAGCAATTTCATCAGTTCAATGAATTTCAAAAGAGGAACCTTTACAGATTGATGTTTGACTCTAATTGAGAATTCAGATTTTGATTGGATTTTTCGTTGAAACCTTTCATTTGCAGTTAATATCCTTCTGATCAGTACTGGATTGTTACTTTTGTTTACCTAAATAAACTGCAAATTTACCCATAAATTATCTACCGTTCTAAGTTCTGGCGGGCACAACGCCCTTCTGGTATTCCTCTGCCTTCCCGTCATTTTGTTGCAAAACAGTCGTTTGCTGAAATGTGTTTCACTCCTGACACTCAAACTTCGTTCTTTGTCAGATGTTTATATCATTGTCGAATTTGAATCAAACGAGGGTGACCACAATGTATGACCACGGGCTAGTCATCATTTTCCCTTTAACTTAGGGTCTACTTTCTTTCTTTACAAAACAGTTTATATTTGTTTACATAGTTACGGCGGGTATGAGCGAATCCTCATTTCCATTAAGACTTTATAATACGTGGGGCGATAAACAACTCCGTTATAAACTTCATAACCGCTGTCTTTCGCAAAATCGATTTCGGTGATTTTCCTACCCGGCGATGTCTTGTTGCATTGAAAAAAAAAATTCAAAATTGATCCAATTGACTTGGCTGTTCAATTTCCTGTCCACGGAAGCTGTAACAAAATCAATTGGGGTCTGTCAATAGCGTATCTTTGCGAAACCGCCACATTTCCAAGCTGGCTGCATAATATAAATATTCTAGTTCCTCAATAAAATATAACTTCATTGGGACCGACACCTCTGCATTGCTAACATATGAGCCGGTTTTACTACTCCACACATGACGATTTCGATGTCCACCATCTAATTTTACCGCGTGGGCGACATGGGCCGCAGTGACCAATTTCTTCATGTGAACTGTTGCACGTATACATCACTTGTCGCGTTTTTCGTTACAACATTTTTCGACATAGTATTTGAATCCCTTGTGTAGTTGTTCTTTAGGTAATGATTATACTGCTATCTGCAAATATATTGATAGTGACCCCACCCTTGCCCACTTTCGATCGTTTTCGTGTCTAAATGTTGGCGCCATTGTGATGACTTCCGGTCCCTTCGTAACGGTCGCTCGTAGTCGTTAAAGTAAAATCTGATTCGGTTGATTATTTGTACAGCATAGTGATTTTCCCTTAATCCTAGGTGGAATTTATGATTTTTTTACTTATTTATATATTCCCCGCTTCAATTTTCGCCTAGTTTTACTCACTAACCCTAGTATCGGTTTGAATTACGGCTTACAACACCAAATTCGCGAAAGCTACAATTACTACCAACAACAGGCTAACGACTCGTCTAATTGAGGGAACTTGAATGTGAAGGGCTCCGCAAGGGGTATCGAGTAGGAGCCTGATGTATGGATGTACGGATTTCTCAAGGGCTAATAATTTTGTGCTAACACCAAGCAGGCGTGTGAATTATATACTATAATATCAAATACTAATACATACCCCAAAGGGATAATAGGCGCACAGCGTGGCTGGGAAAATTGCACATTTGTGTCCTACTATTTGAAACCGGTCAAGAATGTCGATAACGAATAATGGGCCCAAGGGGGATCGGAAAGAAAACAAATTCCATTTGTTATGTTATCGGTTTCTATTTTCACACTAACTTTGTGGTCACCAAATAGTACGGAATCGAACCTTTTGATTTCCTATAATCTAAGAATATTCATCTCCAGAATTATAAAATGGGTGTAAAAATATTTGCAAATCCGTTTTTACTCAATGCATCGGAATATACTATTTTCAATATAGTTCGTCTTTACCATCGTCTAACAGTATTTTCAAATGCCCGTCTGAAATTGTGCGCAACATGAAATCGGCCAGGATTCTTATCCTCCATCGGAGGTTTAAGAATTGTTCAGTCTTGTTCAGCCTTGTTCAAGTTTTCAATTCGAGTCTGATGTATCAATCAAACCCATTCAAACGTTCACTTAGCCACAGCCTGACGCGGTCGTAAAATTTGGCTGGTTCCGCTTTCCCACAAAGCCCGCCGGCAATTGACAAACGACATATTTTTGTATGTTCTAAATTTTAACGCTGATGTGCACAGCAGCGCAGCGGGGGATAAAATAAAACGTGAACAGGATATACCAAAATGGCTCGAAATAATGCGTGATTCGGCGCACATTTAATTCTATTGTGAAGCCGGAGGTAAAACTAAAAACTTCAGATTTTAGATGACCAGAACTTTTTGGTCGAACTTTCTAGCGGAACTTTTCGGTTAAACTTTCTAGCCGAACGTTTCAGTCGAAATACATTTGAACCTATTAAATGACAATGAGCATGTGTGAACCTGTTGAAAGCAAGAAAGGACTACTGAAAAAGAACTTACGGGGATTACGTAAGAGTTAATTTTTTGGATAAGGATGTGGCCGTAATTGCGGACACATTTGCATAGCCTATTTAACATAGCATTTTGTGATTTTAAAATATACACGTGGCTCGGAGGAGAAAAATGGATTGAACTTTGTTTCAGCTGTGAGTGTTTGGCCGATATTACGTCATGCATTATGCCAGACGACAGTGACCAAATTGAATCAAATTCACCACTCAAAGTGCCGCTCAAGAAGAAAGGATCTGACTTTCTAAATCCCTACCCGAACTTCAAGGTAGGTTTTTTATCGTTCTATTAATATAAATTAATAAATAATATACAGGGGTCCACTAGAAGTTCCACTTTTCGACAAGAGTGGGTTTATAGCCCGAGGGCGGTGAAAATCGGAAAATATCTAGTAATATGGTTATTTTGAACCAAAAAGGTATGGTATCAAAAGGTAACGCAGAGTTTAAAAAAGGTAAAAATCATTTTATGGCTTTACGAACAATTCGAAAATTTTCGAAATATTGCTGATAATTTTTGCTGGGGTGACCAGATCGGTCAAGCGGATTTTTTCGACATTTTTTTGACATTTTTGGTATTCTACGAAAATGACAACTTTTCAAAATCATTACTTCTTTATTTTCAAGGTCGACATCGGATTTTTTCTTCAAATGGGCCAATACGCTTTAATACGGTAGATTATTTAAATTTCATGCATTTTAGACACGGAAAAATAATTACTTACATACTAAAATAGTAGATTTATATTTTGAAAAGTTGTCATTTTGGTAGGCCACTAGGATGTATAAAGATTTTATATTATGTATTATGTATATTATGTATAAACATTTTCCCCTAAATGTAGTCCTTATCTCAAGATTATCCCTAGGTTGGGAACTATTTAAAATTTAATGAAGAAAATACAGAAACAATTGTTTTCGAAAAAGAAGGATTTGGACGAAATGACGAAAATACCTACATGAAATAGGCCCTACGGATATTGGCCATTAATATATATGTAGAATCTTACTGGTACCGTGTGCCATATTAGCTCAGTTGGCAAGGTGTTAGTCATGGAAACCAAAGGTCACTGGTTCAAATCCAGAATAAGGTCCCCAAAAAAGTTTTACATATACTTGTAGTATTTGAAGTGAAATAGTAACAGTATCAAATGGAGTCCTCTGCGAAATGTGTGTCTACAGGGAGTAGTACAAACAGTAGTATACTGTTAGAATGAGCTTTCCTATGTAGATTAACTAAGGGGTGAGGGAGTGACAGCAAATGTGCCTCTCGTAGCGGGTCTCCAGAAAGTGTCCCTGCGTTTGCTCGAAATATAGGCCGTCGAATACGATATAGTTATTTTCATTTCCCACATACAATTAATCTACGAATAAAAAATGGCATAGTTGACCAGATGTGCTATTTTTTATTTTAACTTTTCACAATATAGTGACAATTTTCCAAAAAATGCACATAAAATGTTTATTTCGTATTTCGAAAACCAATTCGAAATATTGAATGAGGTTGAGGGGATGAAATTGGGCAGGTTATGGGATTTGTTTATTTTTTTTCATTCGATTGGTACTCATTTTACCGGTTCCCACGCTATCTACGGACGCTCATTGGTCGTAAGTCGCTGTTAGTCGGCAGATAGTCAAGTTTCACAGGTTCAGTCTATGGTTTTGATTTCTCTGCCGACTTCCGGGGACGCACCCTTTCCCCACCCTAACCTTTTTTGGACCTCAATGACCCAATTTCCTTGATTGGTGTCCAAAATGGACACCACTAAAATATGTTTTAAGAAGGCAATAGATGCCTTAGTTTCCTATTTTTAAATAATACAGCTAATATAAATATACAAAAATAAGGTGTTTTTTACAAAAATATACGTTTTTTCACTATTTACAAAATACAGACTATAAAATATGCAGGATTTAAAAAAACATTTTTCGCGTCCAATTGCTCTTTCTTTTCGCAACTTCCGTTTCAATCCACCATCTGCCCATTTCCAACACCATCCTGCCGCTTTATTTCCCATTGTCACATGCGCCTATTCCTTTAGACTCACATTAGCCTAAACGCATTTTATGATGGTGAGAGAGGAACGTGTAAGACACTGACAACTATTGACTTTTATCATCTGTATACCGTTTACGCGTATTACAAAGTGGCTAATTTCCACCGGTTCATAAATGCGGGACGATAAAGGCTGCGTGTTCGAGCCACGCACGACCAAAGCTTTAATACGTAATACCATGAATTAATATATTTTTTATATTTTAAAGGGAGATATTAATTTATGTTGGATGTGTTCATGTAACCACATCGCTGTCGTTACTGGCAGATTTCAATGGTCAACGCAGCCATTGCTGAATATCGAAAGTGGAAGGCGATAAAGATTAGATTATCGATAGGAATTACCTGATAGATATATAATTGATGTCAGACGCTTGCCTCTTTAATACTTACTTCTGACTTTTGCTACGTCTGAGACTGTACTTGAACAAAATCTGGTCAATTAGTGTTTAGCTACGCTAACCCTAATTGTGCTCTTCAATTTAACAACCCCTTTGTGCTCATTTAATAGTTTATTGTTTTATTTTTAATTCAAAACCAAAGTGTTGAGCAAGCATAATTGGGTGGTTAAACTGGAGAGAAAAATTAGTTTTAGCGTAGTTAGATTCTAATTGATCATATTGATGTAGGAGAGTTAATATTGTTGGAGATATCAGATGCTGTTATCGTACTCAAACTGGTCGTCAATAAAGTGCTAGTACTTTTTATCATCAATAGATGTTTTTGAACGCTGATTGTACATGTATATAAACAGATGTTACATATCTGGCCTCCAGAGTTTTACAGAAAGGACAGACAAATAAAACAAACAATACCTATATCCCTTACGAAGCTGGTGTAACCTTCTCGTTTACAAATATCGCTTTTGGTTTTAACAGTATTTTACAATCGGAGCCTTGTACAAGCTGATTTGTACCTTTAGGTCCCATTTTCTCAGCCGTAAAACAATAATAACTTTTATCTTCTACGTTTCACTATATGTGTCGAGAATGCCGTAATATTTGACATGGACAGCATAAAGTGATTGACTGCTAACTTAGTGGTGTCCCTAACTTTTTCTGTAATTAGATCATGCGTCTGTCGATCATATGAAAATATGTATCTCTCTTAAAACTTATTTTACGAAGTAAAGTCTTCAGATCGAGAATTTACACCCGCGATTTGAGGTAAACGGGAAAATTACCCACGGATGCACGACACTTCCAGAAAACGAACCTCCAAATTAAATAGATTTATAAAAAGACTGTCTAAAAAGACTATCTAACGCTATTGAAAAATACTGTTCTCGAGATAAATTCTAAAATCTTGTACCACTGGAAGAGAGAGAAATAGAGAGTATATTCAGTTTTCACGCTATTAAACTGTTTAAAGTCGCTAAAGGTTATTTGGGCTTCCACGAATTATGTGGACAATCAAAATTCAAATTTTTAAATCAGAAAATCCAATTATGACTTAGCAAATGGCATTTAAAAGTGGTATTCACTTTGACAACGCTCAGTTTGGACGCTACTATACTAAATCTGGAAGATATTTAAAACAATAAATACCGTTAGATCGACAGTTAGTTAATCTTTTAGCACTCATTGCCTGTCTAATGGGATTACTCGGTTTAAGATATCTCTTTTGGATTTAGTAGAGTCGTGTTGTCAATGTGAATGCCATTTTTAAGTGCATCGGAATCTTGATTGCGTCCATAATTCATGAAAAAACAAATAAGTTTTAGCGACTTCAAGTAGTGTGATAGCCTGAAAACTGAATATTCTCTCAATTTCCCTCTCTCCAGGTGGTAAAACATTTTTACATTTAGTTTTTTTATTTTATTTACATAGCTAAGTGTTCAGTCTTTCCATCTGAAAATGTGTTCCGAGAGAGGTAATTTTATACTTTTTTATTTTCACACGATCGGTAAATGCATGACCTAATTCCAGACACCATAGTTACGGTTGGTTGGGGTTTTGGTTTCTAGTCGGACGTGTTGTTGGTGGGACCGTTTGTTAGTCCTTTGTTGATGGTACTCTTTGCTGTCCTTTGTTGTCTGTGAACTTTATTGAACCCTTTGTACTTCTTTTCCCATCATCTTCCCTCTCCCCCAAGTTTGGCTTGATTCCCTGTGTACAACTGCTATGCGTCGTGTTCCTTAGTCGTTCCGTGAAATTTATTTTTTTATTCTTCTAGAAGTGGATATTTGGTTAATAAGACCTGTTAGTACATGCACAATTGGTTTTGTTAGTTTTAATTGTTAAATCGTGAAATAGCGTAGTAGTTATTTTATTTTTCGTTCGTGTTACTGATGTTATTTGCCGTGGTATATAGCTAGGCATGGTTGTTATATGGGCTAGGCGATTAAAATTCTGAGGACTGGATGGCTAGCGGCGTCATTGTTGTCCTCATGGCCAATACTCGTTGCTGTATTGGGTTGTTTCTTCGGTGCAGCTAAGCGACTGTAAATAAAATTTAGAGGCAAAAGCCCGTTATCGATATTGTCCGTGGTGCTTTGCGTTTCGGAATAAAATTCCAGAAATCGAGTGCATCTGTAGTATCTTCGAATAATGTTTCGCTGGGATGCAGTAAGTTCTCTTGTGCCTGTAGGTTGCGTTTTTCAATTGCTCTTTGGTGGTCCGGATCGGACAGGTATGGAATTTATTTAGTAAATTTAAATGAGGGTGGTCGATTATTGTTACATTACAGTTTCGTGGAAGACAATAGGGACGGGCATTCGCCGGAAACTGATGCGTCTGGTTTATTGAAAGCAAATCGACCACACTAATAGTCCCTGTCATGTTGATACGAGTAGTCCCTTTGAGATCGATCTGAGATAATAATTTGCTTCCGATCCGTACGATTGTCTTCGACATACAGCACGTTTCTGGCTTAGTAGGTTCTTCGCGGGTCTTCATTCTGAGTCGTGTCGCATATTGTGATACCATGTAGTCTACTGCAACGACCTAGGGGGATATTTTCTGAATGCTCTTCGTACTCGATCACAGTTTTTCCTTCCAGACCGGTTATTGTTTCCTCTGATCCTTCGTGTTTATCATACACCGAAATAGTCTTAATTTTCAGCATTGTATAAGTCCTATTGTATGATTCTGACACTTAAATTCCAATTTGAGCAGATACCGCGACCTTAGGATATGTAATACTTTTACGGTGCATTTCATTAGGAGCTTCGTCCTGTGAGCCAGATGATTGCAAATATGTGTTGGCATGGGCCATACAGAAACTCATAACCGTTCTGAAATCTATTGGTGATTTGTTGCTGATTTGTTAATTTGATTCTTCTGTGAGTTTAGTAAATAAAGTTTCATCCAGACCTGCTCAAATTTCCACTGCCTGACTTAATATTTTCTTAACTACGTTTTCTCTCGTTAGTCCGAAAAACTAACTGTGACGTTATCGTGTAGGTTGCTGGCTTAATGTTGCTTCGATATGAATTGTATCGGATTCTCTACAGTATAGTTTTTGACGTGTGTAATAATCCAGCTGGATGTTTCAGATTCTAGTCAATTGAATGATCTGACTGTATTACGTTCGAGCAGTCAGTCTGAAGATATAATACCTATTTCGTACTGTAGTCGTTAAGTATGTAATGTTCCCAGCAACTGTCAGTGGTTTGAATTTGTACTGTTTGAGTGTTCTATCAAGCTTTCCAGTTTCGAGTCGTAACGTTAAACTATCGGATCCTGGTGGATTTATGTGAAATGGTAATGTTTTATTCGGGCTCGTCATGCAGGAACATTTCATTACCTCACAGTCGCATTGTTTGAAAATATGCGTGGTATGCTCGGTATGACGTCTCCATTCTGCATGGTGTTTGTTCCAGCTTTTGTAGTGGAGAATTTATATCCAGCATTACTCAATTGTTCTGTGGCTTCTTTGATAACAATTATTTGTACAATTTGTTACTGTAACATTCCGATCTGACTGCATGACGAATTAGGCTTTAATTATTTTGTGACGTGCAAGATAATATCTAATACCCACTTGTACGAACCCATGGTTTTCTTTCTGTAAGAGAAGACCGCTGTCCTTGACTAGTACAACGCATGCCGCGAAAATTAAAACGAAAGTGAAGCGCATCATTATAATCCTGGTCAAAATTATTATGAATGTTAGATTTTCGTATTAAAAGACATAGTTTTATCGTCGGTTGTACTGCCGTAGTAATGACCGTTTTCCGGCAATGATTATATCGCTTTCGTCTAACCGGATCCGATCGTTTCTTCGTGAAAGGCGGTGGATGCCTCATCTCGGCAGAACCGCCTAAGACATCGGACTTTTATAACTCTTTTCATTGTCTTTATGCGCAGCTCAGTGTATCTGCATGTATCTGTGTTTCTTCTTTCAACATAAACAGCTTTGTATACCGTCGTGGATTCTGTGTCTGCACATCTATTATCTCAAATATAACTCCAGTCCCTATTTTGTACAATTTCGATGTTAGTACAATTTGTAAAATTTGATGCATATCTTTTATTCGTTCATACAATCGTTGTTGATATTGTTTTAGTAGAGTATAAGCTTTTGGCGGTTAGATCCTACGTCATGTCCATAGCACAACGTACATGGGGATATATTCCCATATAATAATCTTGAGCACTGAAACCTCGATTGCAAGGTCTACATCTGGGCTCTGGTGTGCATGTATCGAAATAATATTCGCATAATATTCGTGATTGACTATTCTTCGTACTACATCGGGACTTTTCACAATGTATCCGCGGGGTTTACTAGTTAGAAGTAACGTGAGCTAGGTGTTGCAAGGCAAGTTAAGTTCCTCTCAGCAACATCAATTAGGCGTACCCTGTTGGTCTTGTGAC
This sequence comes from Mesochordaeus erythrocephalus, assembly GCA_004367975.1. Classification (NCBI taxonomy): domain Eukaryota; kingdom Metazoa; phylum Chordata; class Appendicularia; order Copelata; family Oikopleuridae; genus Mesochordaeus; species Mesochordaeus erythrocephalus. The sequence goes on from SCLF01430897.1 coordinate 11,288, forward strand.
CTGTTGATCTTGGCATCTTTTCCTCCGGATCTCTGAATATACCTTCCTTTTCATTGAAGTGTTGTCCATCCGTGCAGTATCCCAATAATCTCGTATCCATCCGGTATCATTGGATTGGCATGCTTCGATTACTTGTCGTAGGATGACTACTCTTCCCGGTATATATATATATATATGTATATATTACATTGTATTAGTGCGGGTCTTTCCAAAAAGCATCTCACATTATTTTACTAGCCGGCTCCAGTACAGTATTTGATTCCAATAGTGCTGCTAGTCGTTCCGTGGGCGGTTGTTTGTTGATTGTTTAGAACCACACAAAAAATGTATAAATTCAATATACTATTATCATACTTGTTTGTTATTTCCTGCTTGTTTCATAGATGCTTCTTAGTAGTTTTACCAATCGCACTGTAAATAAAAAAACGTTCGGCTGTAAAGATTCAGCGGTTCAGCACTGACCCAATGTAGGCTTCTTGCAATGTGACCGGCTCAATCAAAATAGTACTGAGTATTCTCGGTAACGATTCTAAGCAAGGGTTGCAGGTGGTTTGTGTTATAACGTGGCAGGACATGACTATAATTCTTCATAATGCTTGAAATTAACATTTTTTAATGCAGGCTTGTAATGCATAGAAATTTTTGTGTGCCGCATGAGAAATTTTTGTTTGTATAATGTATGCTTCTAATGCATGTAAACTTTTGTGTAACGCATGATAAACAATAATTGTATAATGCTTGCTTTTAATGTATGTAAATGTTTGTCTAACGTATGCTTGTAATGCTTGCTTGAGTTGGCACCGATATAATATTGTTACTTATATGACTTGAGCGTGGTATTCGATACATCATATTATTATTAATTATGCACATTAGATTATACTGCTATACTAAGGAAAATAGTTTAGGGGTTATATTATTGTTCTGCTATTTTTAAGGAAATTTTAATTTTAACGAACATTTATTTTTAATGTAAATTTCTTTTTATAGAAATTTTATTTTTATGGAAGATTAATTTTAAATTGCAATTTATTTTTATGTAAAATTAATTTTTAATGAATTTTATTTTTAATTAAAATTTATTTCAAAGGAATATTCCGACAAATATGGAATTTAGTCGGAAATAATCCTGTAAATTATGTCATGGCGATAGTGTGTTATCAAAAGGCGTATCATAATGGGGTCCTCAGGGCAGTAAACCAGCACCAGGAAGATAATATGAAGAGTAATTAAGGAAAGTAAGTAATAAACCGGCTACTAAGCAATCAAGAGGAAGGAACAGGATCGAGTTGTTCCCTTTGTTAAGAATTAAAAGACCTAGCTCGATAGGAAGGGAAACCTAAATTGCTGACCATCAACTTACAACAAAGCACCGCAGAGAAAGGTAAATTAATTCAAGTCAGGGCAGAAGAGAGGAAATCAATCATTTGGCTGTCCTTCTGGAGTGCCGAATTGATAAATGGAGCAGTAAGATTATGCTCCTCCAGAAAGATGTCAATCAAAGAAATGAAAAAGACCATTGAGATTTTTTTTGAGACGGATCAATCCGACGAAAAACGAGAGATGCAACAGTTCTAAAACGGCTGGCGAAGATAACGAGTATGAGTCCGGGGATTACAGCTCGACGAAGGGCTAGAAGCCACCCGGAGAAGCCAGCACATTGGAGAACAAGCTCGAAGGTTCAGCAAAGCATATGGTCAGCGATAACATAGCAATCGAAATAACGAAGGAAGCAAGGAACCCAGAAAGGAGATCGATGCAAGTAAAGAAGACGCAAGTGGCAAAACGAAGCCAAAATTTAAAAAAATACAGATAAAAAACAATGACCAAAACTAATGACCAGACTGTATTTACGGAATCAATACAAAGGTGGAAAGACAGTAGAACAGACAAAGGGAAGTCAGTCGAAGTAGCGAAGAACAGATGAAGAAACTACAAGAATAAGTAAAGGAAGAAGTCAGCATGGCAATCGGAGCAGCAATAGAGAAGGTCATATGCCCAAAACACAATGAAATAATACTAAGCACGGTTTATCAAACACTGGTACCGAGGAGTTAAGCACGCGCCGTTGAAAATTTATTAACTAAGCGGTACAATCCAAGGCGGGATATCTAATAAATGAAAATTGGAAGAATTTCACGTTTTTACTATTTATGACAGCTGTCTTACACGTGGACCAATATTTCGGGATAAAATTCTGTGGCGCAGTCTTTGAGAGAAACTGCTACCCAAAAGTAAAACCGGAAGTGAAGCTAAAAATAAAAAAATAAAATAGAAAATTTACGTCGAAACATTGACCGTGAAGATTAAGCCGTCTAGCACTATGCGTTATCTCAGAAAATCGATTTTAGCGTTTGCGAAAGTTCCAGATTAATTGTTGTTCTCCATGTTTTTCCCTCTAGACTCAATTTCTTATCTTATTGAGACAAACAAATAGTTCTCGAGATGTAATATTATTAGCGATGAGTCATGAGTCTAAATTTGCTATACACGGTGAACAGGAGTTAAAGTGGACATGCTAAAATTGCATGACAGTACTGTACCGATGGAATATAATATACTGTTTTCTAAAATTTCACAAAAGCTTAAACTATTTACACTTTTTGTATCACTAACGAATCGCTCTTTAATTCGGCCAATTCATTGGATAGATGCATTTAAAATCTACGCCGATTGATACTAGATGTACGGAATTTAAACCCGATTAAAAATAATTTATTAATATTTTATAACATACAAATTAGTAAATGTAGCTTACGAAATAATATTGAAACAAGTTATTTTCAGTCAAAGCTTTTTCAATTTGACCGGATTGATTTTGGCCAAATTGTAACTCAGATTTTGTTTTTTTCTGAATGCAGCTTGACAAATGTTTACTTCCATATCATACCAGATTCTGGCAAAAATTGTTGTAGCTATATTTTCGTCGACTTCTATTTTTGTGTTTACAAACGAAGTGTCCGTACTTTTCTTAGAAATATAATCAAGGAAAAGGTCCAACGGTTGAAGATATCCGGTATTCCCTGGTGGAAGGAATAATACTTCAAAATTTTCATAGCCTTCATTGAAAACATGGCATGGAGCATTACCTAACAATAAAATGCATTTTGTACTGTTTATTTATATGTGAAATCTCGTATCTATTATAACTTGTGGTATTTTGCAATGTCTTCTAATAATGGCTAAATGTTTTAACCGTGCGTTATATACTCTTAGAAAACAGAAAATTTCAAGCTGTGCACTGAGGTTATGTCTCAGCGTTAATTTATGATCGCCTTGAAACTTTGAACCCAAACTAACCTGATTAGTGTGTCATGCTGTGCACCCAACAGCAACCCAATTCTGTGATCAAATGAACAAACATCTAAAGGTAACCCATAAAAGTCCGAAACGCAGATATATCGATAATGAATAGACGGATCTAGGGAGGCCATTAGCCAGTGGAGACCTCGAAGGGACTTTTTTCCCTTAACACGTCAAAAAACATTCTTCTTTCGCAGATATCTCGAGAACGAATGGACGGATCTGCTTCAAATTTTAACACATTATAGGGATTTCAAATACCCTTCAAACAAATATAGTGTAGATGATAAACGTTTAGTGTAACTAATTCGGTAGCGCTTTTTGTTAAAATTGAAGCGACTTGAAAAATGTAACTGCCATTATCTGAACGGTTGGACCTATATTTCAATCCAAATTTTGTCAGTGTTTTGCCTTTGTATCGTTCTCGTTAAAGACATGGCGCTCTTGTAATCTACAGAACATTTTTATTGACATTTTTTATTGACATTTTTTATTGACATTTTTTATTGACATTTTTTAGTGTTCTTTGGATATCCTTGTCGACACAGAAAACAAAGTTCTTATATTAGCTTTTAGTATTTTTTATTGAATTTATGGTGTACTGTGTCTAAATTAGAGAGAGAGAGATCGTGCTAGACAGAGCACATTTTTTACAAAGCACGCAGCTATAATGATCCCTGCAAAAATTACGCGTGTATGAACTGCCCCCCTCTGCCACACGCCTATCCGAGCTCAGACCCCCCCTGCTGAGCAGCCCGGGAACCTATATTTTTTTCGCTTATCGGATAGAGTTTTTAATTCCAGGTCCGAATCTATTTTCAGAATCTCCAAATTTATGCGCGGTGGTA
>SCLF01432001.1:0-15437 GCA_004367975.1 Mesochordaeus erythrocephalus
AGCATTCTGGCTTTTTTTGTGGACTTTTAGCATCCCACCATATTTCTCCATCACTTTCCAACATTGGTTGTCTTATATTTTTGAAGAACAAGTCAATTTGTGGGTTGTTCAAAGACATTATTGCCAGTCTGTCTTTATCAAGACTTCTGGAATTAGGGCTTCAAATCTTGCATTTACTTCTTCTTGTAAAGGCTCAGTTTTGGATTCCATCTTGTCTTGGTTTTGGGTTATAGTGTTGTGTACCAGGTTGACTCGTCGGTAGAAAATCTTTAATTTTGTGACGAAATTCCAAATCCTGGTTGTACTATATGCTGACTTTCCACGCATTGGTACTGCCTTCTTATTTGAAGTTGTTTCCGCGTTTTTACCTTTACTTTTTTGTTTGCAACTTTGCCCTCTGGTAGCGCCTTCTCATTTTCGTCAGTTATTACCACGAGCTCCGACATCTAAATTTAAAAGTTAATTTTTAAATTTATTTCAATTATGTTAATAATAAAATTAAAACACCCGTTTTTATTTCTTGGTTCATTTGAATTGAAACTGTTCCTTTTTTCTGACTTTCTGAATGTCATTCATAAATGTCCATCAATTTTTGACTCCAGTAGTCTTCTTTATGTCCATTCGTTCCCAGATTCTGTTTACACTTTAAATGAAAAATGTTAACAGAATCTTTTACATCTTAGTCATGTTTTTTCTAAGACTAAAATAGTCTTAGTCATGTTTTTTCTAACACTGAAAGAGTCTTAGTCATGTTTTTTCTAATACTGAAAGAGTCTTAGTCATGTTTTTCTAAGACTAAAAACGTCTTCGTCATGATTTCTTGCAAGACCAAAAGAGTCGTCGTCATGTTTTTTCTAAGACTGAAAGAGTCTTAGTAATGTTTTTCTAATACTAAAAAAGTGTTGTTTTTTCTAAGATTAAAATGCTACCAACGGTATATCAGTATGTACGCTACTTTCTGATTAAAAGAAAGCCAGTCGTTTACCTCGGAATCCGCGTGGTCTTGGGGCTTAACTTGCAGTGTGCCCAGCAAGTTGAAGATATTTTCCTTGTTTCTTTTTTGTTGAGTAACTGTCAATGCTGTTTTTAAACAACTTTGTATGAACTCTTTTTGTTGACTATTAATAATCAACTGGCCTGTCTAACTCGCTTGGATGTATATAAAGCCATTGACCACCTGGATCGAGGTAATTTGGGCGATATAAAAGTCTTATGAATTTGGCGTAATCCGCAGATCTGGATTCTTCCACTTCGCTAGCCAGTCTTTAGATTTTCTTTGTTCCTACTCAGCTGTCTTGTCCGTTCTGATTTATCGATCCTTGGTTGCTCTCTGGCCGCTTGTCTATTTCAGTTCAGGTTATTTTTAACCGCAAGAATCTGAACTTTTCTTCTATCATACATGATCATTGTTAGAAAATAGCTGTTCAATTCCTGGAAGGTAGTTATTTGTCTAACTTCCTTTTGTCTATGGCTCTTCCATACCCCTTTTTTCCAACCTTTCGGTGATTGTGGAAACAACTCAGTTCCGTTTTGTACAACCCAGAAACCTGCTGGAATCCAAGGCTGTCCTATTTGACCACTTGGTCCTTATTTCCATTCCAGTTATCAGACTTCTGCCTATTTTGTTCTCTAATTAGAAATTTACTAGCTGGAAGATTGGTCAAAAACGGTAATATATCTTTCGATTTTCTCCACACTACCGTTCTTGTATCCGAATCTGCTTCTAATTGCATCTTCAGAGTAGTGTCAAGGAGATGATTTCGATCCACCAAGTCAAACAAAGTTCTTTTAGAAAGCCTTTAGAAGTCAAATGGTGTTTTCCCTCATCACTTTTCTTCCAATATATGACGTTCCCTAGGATAGCCAAATAAGACCAAAAACCAACGTCTCCTACCAGCGGTTCTAGAAAATTTTAAGCATCTGTAAGAAATTAAATGCTAAGTATGTATAGTCTACTTGATCTGTTCGGGTTCGAATGTCATCCTTTGTTCCATCCAGTCTGAAATTACTGCTTTCGAACTGAAACCAGCAAATATATTCGTTGAAAATAGGTGTTTTTTCTGCTGGTGTGAAATACATCAACGTTTGCTTCTGCGAGGAATCTTCCTTCAATTAAGTCTTCTGGCCAATTCAATCGCCATGCATCGTCCACGTGCAAGTTTACAGAGTAACTTTTTTGCCATGAATGATCTAAATTAACCAAAGCTTGTTTTATTGCTAATATTTTTAGCTTTTTGCCAGGGTTTTCCACCCATTGTCATAATGTTCCCCCAGCTTCAGGTGAAGTTCCAGAGCTCGAGAGTATTTTTCTTTCCATTCCTCTATGCTCCTGCTGGGTAACGTTGTTTAAAACGGATGTATTAGCTTGAACAATTTTTTTGCATCACTAATGTGAATCTTCTGACAGCATAATATAATTTCATACAACGTGGTATATTCCGCTACTATTTGTTTCAGACTATTCTGATCCCGAAAATCCGTGGAAATCCCGAATTTCCTCCAGCAAGATCTCTTCCAGAATATCTTGCTCTTTTAGCAGTCTCGCCATTGCTTCAGAAAGCGAATTCCTTCTGTGTCTTGTGTTTTTATTCATCTACAATTCTAACTTCTTCTAAATCATCCAGAGAATGTAAAGCCGAATCTAGGGAATAACCGTCATTTTCTTCCTTCCAATAACTATTTTTATTTCTGAGTTTCCTCACTTCCTTTAGGATACTTTCCGAACTTGGAAGGTCCGCCAACGGTCTTATAGGCTTATTCTCTAGAATTTTCCAGGTTGTCTGTATCGTGCATCTTCAGGATAACCTGCTCTTGTCTACTGATCGTTTGTACTGTCTGTAGAGCTTGAATATCATATCTCAGCCAGCTATGTCCATGAATATTTCTGTATGATTTTCTAGCATCTGCAGCTTGAATCTTGCTAATTTACTTTAAGCTTTGGCCAAATAATGTTTTTGATATCTTGGATTGATCTAAAACATAGCTTTCTTCAAAATGCCAGCTAAATGCGGACTTATGAACCTTCTCAATTCCGATTCACAGATCTTTCTGTGCATTACCGTTCCCAGGTTTTCATCCACCATTGTTGTGAGCTTCCAATTTAGATTTTCCTGTTGTCCCCATCTCTCGGCTTTTCATTTGAGACGCTAGGATTAGAAGTTGCATCCCCTTTTCTTTTAGGATAGCGCCACCATCCACCTGAATGCTGTATCTCCCCAGCATTCGGCAACTTTTCCTGCTGTCCATATAGAAAAGTCAGACCTTCTATCTCCATTTGGTCAATAATCGTCTTGATTTTGACATCGATTTTGACCTTGGTGTTTCATCTTTCAGCAAATATCTTTGCCTTTATTAAGGCTTCTAAAAACAGTTTCTTCAGAGGTTCTTCCAATTTGTCTGTTTGGCGCAATTGTTGTCTTATGAAGCCATACGCCTCCGACACCGTTTTAACGTCGAAGTCCAAAAGAGCAAAATCTTCCGACCAACCACCTGTTTCAAAAGCAGGCAAAATCCATGGCATGACATTTGATTTCGTTAATAATATTAACTCGAATTGATTTACGTCTGTCATTCGAATGTTTCCAAATGTGCTTGACCTGTGCTCCTAACCACACATCAACATTTATATTCAACTTTTGTGTATGTCCGGAACTAAGCGAAAATTTTGGCGACCATCCTTCATTTATTAATAGTTGGTTTCTTCTGGCATTGGCCCAGATGCCAATTATTTCCTGTCTTTCTACATTCGGATTATTTTGTCCTAATGTTTTACGCCACGTCTTCATTTTTTGACTATCCGTTATTCCCTCCCAGATTTCCAGGGCTACCAGCTTTCTTGCATATTTCTCCATGCAATTATTCCGAAGCAATAAGATACCGAAATTTTATTTGTTGAAGACGCAATGCTATCGGCACTTGGAGATCTTTTTTCGAAACTCTGTGATGAACTTCTATCGTCCAGTTTACCACCATTCGTTTTCCTTTTGGAAGATGTATCTTTACTTCCCAGATGGCATAATATAACGAGACTGTTAAAAAATTATTATTCTCCTCATTAATCTAACCTCTAGTTTATGCTCTCTCTTTTGATTGTTAGAGTGATTAAAACTGGTGCTTTCAATTCGAATTGAAGGAATATTATTCTTCCGGGTTCATTTTCCCATTCAGTCCCGACATTGGCCAAACTGTCACTTTTTCAACGTGAACCAATAGGTTTTCCAATTCCGTTGTCAGGAACGCTCCAAATTTCTCTTTAAAAGTGGCGTCTGACATTCTGAAATAATAAAAATACACATTTGTAACTTTATTATTATTATTCTTAGCTCTCGGTGCATTTGCCCGACTTTAATTCGCCTGTAAGGCTTTCTTACACCCAAAAAGTTCTACTTAGACTTTTTGCTGCGTCATATTTTTCTGAACCAAGATTCTTCCCAAGACTGTTTGTCAAAAAATCTCAGTCATGTTTTTTTAACCATATCTTAAAGTTCTGTTTTAGGACTTTATAGGAGTATATATGACTTGGTTGTTATAAATCTCTTTGACCATACTAGTGTCTGTGTTTGCGCAGTCTGTGTGGCGCAATATTAAACTAGAAGGTAGTTCCCACAAAATGAACACGTTTTCAGATCAGAAGTATTAGTTAAATAATTTGAATTGTTGCTGTCATAAGTGGAACAATGATTGTCTACTGGTCGAGCTTTCGTAGAAATATTTCGTCAGTTGTTGAGTATAGTTATTTACTATGTTTGATAATAATTTATGTTACTGATTAGAATGACATTTTTGATATTAATTTAGTTTAATACTTCTCGCTAAATTCGGTATGATAGTGTCACCTTATTCGACACAATTAGAAACAAATGACTTAGTCAATGACGACACACTAAGTTACAAAACGTTGCTTAACGGGACTTAGTGGATCGGATAGAGTTTTTTCTGGCGCTTCCGAATCTGTTTTCAGAATTTCCAAAATTATACTTCATACAGTTAATCCCTCTAAAGACAAAAATGAATCGAATATAGTTGATTTTGACCTTCCTTAAATATAGTTTTAACGGAGTTGTTTCGAGTCCAATTTTTAGTGAACAAACGTGTACCATTTTCGGTCCATTTTTGGCCTATAACGGGTCACGTGTTAAGAATTCAGGGTCGGTCCTCTGAGAAGAATTGAAGCTGAAGTCATGATGCGTCGAATAAGCCCACCTTCGAGCCAATCCGACATACATTACGAAAAGTGCGTACAATTGATTCTTCTCAAGTTATGGTAATTTAAGATTTCACAATAGGATTTTTTGGAGGTTAACTGTACGAAGGAGTATAATTTTGGACATTCTGGAAACAGATTCGGCACCGCTAGAAAAAACTCTATCAGACCCACTAAGTTCCGTTAACCGGCTTTTTGTAACTTTGACCCCCTAGGGGGCCACTTTTGACACATGTGTTCAAGTTATCCAAGATTCTAGCTAGTCAGAAAGCGTAAAATTAAATTATGTTGACTGTAATTTCATTCCAGTTTAATCAAAATATCAAAACTACATTTTCACCGGTTTGTGCTTGTGGGGCACCATCCTCGTGATTTTTTCCGGAATTCCCCTGGGAATTAACCATCTTGTAAATAAAGAAGCTTTGTGAACTTTCATTCTGTGGAAGTAACTGTGTTTGCTTGTGGAGATTTGACCGCGTTGTAACAAACTCAATTTTGTAGCGATTGGATTCACTTTGGGGCCTCATTAAAATCACTGATTGATTTTTTTATAATCGGGTAAAATCGCTCAAAATCTCACATCGTGACTATTAATTACAAGAAACTTAACATGGGCCAAACGAGCCCCAACCTAAATCTGTTTCGCCTATTTCCTGCCGTTTTTTAGATTTGTCCCCTTTTTCTATTTCCCCTCCGATGTCATCCATTTTCTTTAGGTTTCATTTTCCATTTATTTTTTAGAAAACTTTTATTCTATATATTCAAGCGTTTTGGAAAGACTAGACTAATTATGTTTAGCAAAATGTTTTTACCACTTTTTATGAATGATGTGCTTGTTGAGGTGGATCGGTATAAGCACGTTTTCTACGGGAAGCAATTCTTAAATATCAAACTTTCAGAAATTCATGTGTTTTCAAAAGTAATTTTGGTGCAAGGGATATTATGAAAGTACTTCCATCAAAAAACCAAAAAGTGGAATTGACATCAGAGAACGCGCTCGATGACATATTTGATCATTATTTGATTATTAAGAGTCCTGAGGTTTACAATCAATCGAATTTGAGATATATTAATTTACGTTCAGTCCAACAAATTGTTTGTTATAAAGGCAGAGAATATGATGTTATCACCAAGACGAGCACAATTATCAGTTGCTGAAGGCCCTTCTGAAAACGATAATCGAACGCACCTAGAAAGAACGGTTGAATTTTCGTCAATGTTCGAAGGGACAAGAAAACGGCGAATAGCAAGACAAAAATCTCGGCAGTCCCAAGTATTGGAGCACGAATTTGATCAGCCTGTTACAAAACGCGACGTCACAAAAGTCCCCGTAAATCGGCCATCAAAACGAAAATCATTAAAGTGAATTCGGAACTAATCTTACCTAATTTTAGACACAGTAGTTAACAAATGATGTGATATGGACGAAGGAGGAAGGTGGGTCCGTGCTGTCGATAACTTTATCGCACAAAATGAACATGACCTCAAGTTTAATGAAGGAGACGTCATACAACTATTATGTTTTGCAGATGAAAATTGGGGCATAGGGAAATTCAATGGCAAACAGGGTATTTTTCCCATTTGTTTCACAGAACCATGTGGACCGCCACAAGTCAACGATCAAAATGGTAAAATTTTAAATCAATAGAGACAACTTTTTATTAAACTTTTATCGTTTGTTTTCGCAATTTTTTTTATCTCCCTCAGATGTCAGCGTATTTTTCTTGCACATATTTTCTGTCTGGTTAACAAATCAACGTTCATATCAACAAATGTTTCAATATTGTAGCCAAAATATAAAGCAAACAGCTTCGCTCCTTCTTTAGAAACTATTGCTTACATGCCGAAGTGAAGCTTATAATACTCTCAAAACGACTAACGTAAATTAGTAAATGCAGTTATTCGAAAATGTTAAATTCTCGCTTATTTTTCTTGCATTCGTTTTCTTGCTGCTTTAAGTCCCTGGTCGAGCAGTAATCAGAATTATCGCAATTGAATTTTTATTTATACCATAAAAGTTTTTGGGGAATTAAGTGGTACTACAATTGATTGTCCAAAATGGAAGTATGAAGAAAAATATTTTAATTGAATATCGCATTTCAATGGCCTACCAATGTCCAGGTTTATAGTTCAATAAGGGGTACTCACGTAATGCTAATATTAATCTACATTAGTTATATTTTATGTACTCCGACGAAAGGCCCTGAAATGTTTTAATGGCGAGGCTTAACAATGCGAAAATACAAAATTTGCCCTAAACTGTAATTTACGGCTTAATTAATTGTAAATAAGATAAGAACACAAATACGAATTTCAGGGTTGCAAAAGGCTTCGGTTAAATTTCTTCACCTTAGTGATCAAGGACATATTCGAATATAATACATGCAAAGCCTTACGCAGCTAATATTTAAGAAGTAACTATTGTGAAAATGGTAGCTGGAAGAGGGATAATATCAAAATTATCTAGAGTTCGGCCAAATGAGGCTACTAGTGAAGTATTTTGAATTAATTGCAAATAATTCACGGATTTCCTGCAAGTCAGTCTTGTCCAACGCGAATCGTCAGCAAGCAATTGCGGTCGTGACCTCGTTTATTTGGTCCAACGAAACTAGTGAATTCCCGATTGATTGAAACCGACTGTCTATAAACAAACTGCTGTTAGGAAGAAAACTTACTTCCGTTTTGGAGTTTTTAGTTGAATATATATATCATTTGTATATTATTTTCGGTGACAGATTAACAAGTATGGAACCTAGAATTTCAGGAGATTCTAGGGACCAGCGGAGTGCGATAGTCAGAAGAACGTCATATAGTGGCGATGTGTATGGGCCCGTCCTATTTATTCAGTAGCGATTTTAGCTGGGTAATATTTATATATATACGTAGTATTCAATTAGCATATTTGAGTGAGCATCAGACCGGTGAGTGGACAAGGGAATTGTTCTCGAGCTTTTTTGCGAAACTAAGCAGTATTACGGCGGAAATGATGACCAACAGAAAATACTGTAGGCGTATTTGGAATAAGTAAGGTACATACCCTCGTCCACACTATAGCGTGTACCGATTAGCTCAGTAGGTTAGAGCACTATTTCGTACGTATAGGACTCTGGTTCGATTCCTGGACTGGTCAATACTTTCGAGGATGTTAGCCACGAGCTAACATTGGTAAAAAAGCCGAATGACTAACCTATTCGCTGCAACTTCTGATGCATGCCCATCAAAATCCGTTTCTGTTCCCCATCGTAACATGATTCTGGCCACGGCCTACCGAAATAGCCAAGAATCTGGGTATGTAAGTGTGGGCTCCAGAAGAACGGCAACCGTAGCTATAAAGTGTCAAAACGCCATTAAGATGGTTGAATAGCAGTACTATATCTATTGGGACGGATTAGCCAGTAAACCAAGGCTCTCTAACTTATTTCTACACCCGGTGGATCAAATCCAAAATTGATGTGTGTAGGTTATATGTCCCGCTATAACTGCGGCCCATCTGAACATTACGCAAATAATGAGCTATCTCGTGTGTTACATTGGCCGTTATTTTGTCAGCTTTGTGACCTGCACGATAGACATCAGGTTTGAGCCACTCACAATATCCGTCATCCTAAGATACCTATAGACAAAATTGCGTTGGTGTTACTGGTCAGGTTCGCCGCGGATCCACCAACATTGTTCAAACCGGCATATATGCAAGACGTCAGTGTACCCACCATTTGAAGTAATATACATGCCAACCTGCAACTTGTGATTTGAATGCAAAAGCGAAATATTATGTCCGGTCCTTCATGGGCTAATAGTGATGGGCTCATCATCTTCATCTTCCTGGGCTCATCAGACCACTATGTTACTCACCGAAATGACTTCGTTGGATTGAGACGTACTGAACGGATAATTATTAGTGATCTGACTTGATTTTAGTCTATGAAAATCCACTAAAAATTAAATTATGTGTACGGAACACCCACAACCATACAGGTAAATGACCTATCTACAAGAAATTGTCAAATAATACCCAAAGATACTACAACAAGTAAACGCCATCTATCCGTTTTATGGGCAGGTTTTGCCTTGTCCAGAGGCAATAGGAATTTAAAAGTGAGTTGATTGATACAATAGGGGCAGATAATTCTCTCGGTGAACTCGTGAGAGCAATAATTGAAAAGATCACTTTGGATAAAATGTCTCCTGAATTCGTATTCCGATGACTTATCGCTAATAGTTCCCGTCATATGTGTCAATAAGACCCGGCCATCCATGCATAGGAGAAGTAAATTGAAACCTGTTGAACTATTTGTGGACGGGACTAAAGCGCCTCCCCCCATCGCTGGCAGCGACTGATCGGTTAAGGAGAATTAGTGAGTTTTTTCACTGCGGTTCAGAATCTGTTCTCAATATCCGAAATTATACGGCGTCGTACAGTTAACCCCCTAAAGACAACGTGAAAGATAACTTTTTTTGAAAAAACGTTAATTTTAACTCATGGGGCATGGCAGCTCACCGAACTAAATTGTACTATATTAAGTATATTGTTGTATTTATACTTCTTAAAAATTTGTACTTTAGAAATTAAATTTTTGGGCTATAACTAGGTCACGTGTTACGAATTCGAGGTCGAGTAAGCCCACTTTCGAGCCAATTGGAAATACTTCCCGAAATCACATTTTTGACTTCTGGTGGCTATAACTACATAACGAGTTAGGAATTCGGGGTCTATCACTTGAGAAAAATGTAGCTGACATCTGTGGGCATCGAATGACTCCAATTTCGGGGGAAATTTTATGTTAATTAGAATACAAAATGCGATTTCGGGAAGTATGTCCGATTGGCTCGAAGGTGGGCTTATTCGACGCATACCAAATATGGAATTCCTAAAGTACAAACTTTCAAAAAGTGACAAAATCACGAATTTTGGAACGGTCAAAGTCAATTTGTCTATTTGGGACAATGTGATTTCGAGGTCCATTACTTTAAAACAAATAATCATAGTACGTTTTAGATATATTTATTGGATGACCTGGAGCCTACTTAATGTAGTACACCTTACTTCGGTGAATTCTCATGCCCCATGAGTTAAAAATAACGTATTTCAAAAAATGTCCTTTTAACGTTCTGTCTTTATAAATTTAAGGGTGGTTAACTGTACGACGCCATATAATTTCTGATATTCTGAGAACATATTCTGAACCGCAAGGAAAAACTCTATAGGACTCAATAAGTATCGTTAACCAATCAGTTGCTGCGAAAGCTGTGAAGGTAACTCGTTCACCTATACCAACACTACATATTTCACTTTTTTCATAAAGCAACAAGCTTGATGATTTATAAAATTTACGCCTCAAAATTAAATTCGACACACTTAATTAAAATTCCCCAGAGGTTACTCGTCTATCATTACATCATATTTCCTATGTACCACGTATCGCAAACAGGCCTAATTTCGTTTCCTCAAAATATGGCGACATAATAGTATGTGTAAAAGTGTCTCAGAGTGTTCATAAGTGAGACACGACTGTCTTAAATGGTAAAAATGTAGTTCATGAAATTCATTTTATGTACGTTGAGTTACTCACCTTTTTTGGAGACATTTTTTCAAATAAAGCTCATCCCGCGAAAACTGTTGCGTAATTGACGACTACAAGAAACCAATTTCCGGTTCTTAAGGTACACTTCCGGTGGTACAGTGTATATACGTGGACATTCTTCTTCGTTGGACATTATTGTACGCTCCTGGGCTGACAAGCTAAGATCTGGATGTGTGCTAGGATCTCTAATAGGGGACGACGAAGCAGCCCCATATGTTTTTGACACAAACAAAAAAGATACGAAAACATTTCCAAATCGTTTGCAAATGCTTGTTCGTTCCTCTTCGGCTGTGATCCGTCTGGCAAGCTGTTTATTCTGATACCACGGTTTATTTTAGAAATCACCCGGTTGACTGCGACTGACCCTCGGGAGTTACATTATCACTTATTATCACTTAATTCGCTGTAGAATAAAAAGGGCTTTTGTAAAATACTAAATTTTGTTTGTCTTTACAAGAGCGAGTTGTCTTATACAGCAGTTATACTCTTTTCAACTAAATCGATGCCCCGATTTTGTTCAAGAGAATTCAAAATTACTTTAATTTCGTGACACCAGAAGTCAAAAATGTGATTTCGGGAAGTATGTCCAAATCTTACAAACAAACATTACATAATTTTATAATCTCGAAAATATACTAAAACGTTGGCGCTCTGTTCGTGGTTGTGAACAATATTTGAAACGTATTTAGATAATTTGGCTCTGATATCGACTTCCGCGGAAAGCACTTTAGGTGAGTCATCTGAGTCTGCCAACAAGCCCAGCGCAACCGCATTTATAGCGACTAATGATAAATTTACAAAGCTTGGTAATTTCCGCCGCCCTAACAGTACTAAGTTTATATCTACTTTCAGATTTAGAAATGAAAGTTGAAGTGTTATCCGAAAGAGATGCCACCAATTGGTTTGTGAAAAAAGTAGACTCAAATGATGCGTTTTCTATAAATAAAAGAATGATAGAGATTACCAAATTTAATTGGAAACGAAATAAATCGCCTGAAGTTGTTCAACCAACAAAATGTAAATTAAACCAACCTAAACAATCACCAAAACTTGCGACTGTATGGAATGAGCCAGACAAGCATCGTTTATCAACCAAATCTTCGGAGGTGACGGTTCGCAGTTCTCCCCTTAAATCATCGATCAAAGCTCGTCCGAAATCGTATGCTGAACCGTCAACTGTCAATACAGCTGAAAAACGACGAAGTTATCAAGAGGCTACAGAAGGGCAATGGGAAAAGGCACTTCTTGACCGCTTTGTTGCTCAGGAACCTAAACTTACCCGGAATTTTCCTGGCCGAAAATCATTGAAAGACATTTTTCGGTCGAGCATAAAATTTGAAAACGGATTGAAGATAAACGATAAAAGTGCTCGCGAGAGCAAAGAGCAACACTATCTAAATGAAAAAATTCAAAGGTCGGAAAAGGAAATAAAAAAACTTGAAGGTAAATTTACAAAAACAAATGAAAATGATGAAAAAGAAAAAATAAAGAAGCTAATTAAAATGGAGGAAACGACCTTAAATAGATTGGCAAAGGAAATTCACAAATACAAAGGTGGGTTTTGGACACATTTTGCTTAAAGATAGGGTATGAATAATGATGGAGGTTATCTAAACAAATTCAGTTTTGAAGAACTAAGTCGATGCTCGTTCGCAAGGGTGTTAGGGTGCAATATGAAGTTGTCAAAATATGTCTTCAGATATGTCTTCAGCAATTCTAATCAGGAACAAATGTTTCAACTAATAAGTATTTTTGGGCCAAAATATAAAGGATGCCAGTTGACTATATTATGCCTTTAATCGTATTCGTACTAAGCCTTAATACGCCCTTCACTCTTCGCCAACATCAATGTTTACCAAGGATGATATTTTTGAACAAAAAAAAACGTTTTTTAAGTTTTATTTCACTTATCGACCCACGGCTATCCGAAGTTGCCCCCTCCCCCCCTCAGGTTGCACATTTACCTATATTTTTTTTATTCTTGTCTGATAGAGTCTGTTCTTGCGGCTCCGAATCTATTTTCAGAATGTCCAAATTTAGGTCGATCGACCTAGGTGACTTCTAGTCAAACTTAATTACACCGTAAATTCCGAAAGAATAGAATGACTAACAATTTTTACTTTGCATTCTACTAGAGCCTCGTCATTAAAAACGATCACAAGAGCAGTTATACAATCGGATAGTTAGTGTAAAGGGAAAAATGACAACTGCAACTGAGGAGGTAGAAGTAAATGAAGAGCGAAAGAGGTAAACAAATTCTAGAAAGGTGTGTTTCCGGAGAGCATGTATAAAATGTAGGAGGTATGCGAGAAAATTTTCCAAGAAATTTTTGTTGCGACCGTTTATTACGTTCACAAGGAGATTTATCACTTCTGAAGATCACTGTTTTATAAGATGTACCGTATAAATAGTCGATTTAAGGCCTTAATAGGTGACCACCAATGTGAGCCATGAATCTAAAGCCAAAATAGATGACCTCCAATATGAATCACTAACGGATATTTCCTTTATCTAAACAAATTGTTATTTTTACATTACGAAACATCGTTTGCGCTCAGCTACCTCCGGCCGATAGAGCGAAGTAGAAAATGTGTTGATTAGCTATTGATATTATTATGATTGGGTACTGCAGAAAGGTAAACTAAAGTTTGGCAAAATATTGAAACTAGCAATTCTCTTTTAGTGAAATATAAATTCGTTCCCAATTTGTGTTCGTAATTTTATGATACTTCTGATGCATTTATTTGACGGTATGCCACACATTTGTCCAGAGCCAACCCTCTGCCCTGTAAGTTGCACCCCATAGGTTAACCAGACTTAAGTAGTCTGATAGAGTTTTTTCTTGCGGTTCCGAATCTGTTTTGAGAATCTTCGTACAGTTAACCCCCAAAACCCCTATTTCACTTTTTAAAATTACCATAACTTGAGAAGAATCAATTGTACGCACTTTTGACCAAACGAGCAGAGGTGTACTTTTGTCACCACAAAAC
The DNA here is from genome assembly GCA_004367975.1 of Mesochordaeus erythrocephalus. Classification (NCBI taxonomy): domain Eukaryota; kingdom Metazoa; phylum Chordata; class Appendicularia; order Copelata; family Oikopleuridae; genus Mesochordaeus; species Mesochordaeus erythrocephalus. The sequence continues at coordinate 13,776 of SCLF01432001.1, forward strand.
TGGCTACAGTTTTTGATACATAATCCCTAGGAGTTAGAATTTAAAATTAGTGGTACAAAAAACATTTCTGATTCCTGGCCAACATTCTCTATTTTCGTAATTTCTCTTATTGTCTTCAAATCCGACTTTGAATGGACCTTATGTTTAGCATTTCCGATGACGTCATCGATTCTATGGCTATTTTAATTTCATTGAATTCATACGGGGTAATTTTTGACCAATCAGTTCTCGATAAGCAAATCGGATGACTAATCGAAAAACATTACAGGTATAGAGATGGAAAAGGCGCCTCGCGCGACCATTATTTTAAACAGTGGATGAGTCATAATATATTATATTGGAGTAAAAGTAACCGGATTTCTAGCCTAGTGAATTCGTCGCTGACATTAGATCAAAAGATAACGAGTTCGAGTCGGTGTGGGTATAAGTTTTATTTTCCCTTCTTTTCCCCTTTTTAGCGATATAATAATCGTTTCGAAGCGAAGTCGCTCAATTTTTGTCAGAAGGCTAAGTCAAAACTGTCATTTCATGAAGTATGCCGGATTGCTCGTAAGTGGGCTTATTCGACGCGTCATGACTCAAGCTTCAATTCTTCTCAGAAGACAGACCCCGAATTCTTAACACGTGACCCGTTATAGGCCGAAAAAGGTACAAATTTTCAAAAAGTGACAAAATCACGAATTTTGCACTTTTCGATTTTATTATGATTTAGAAAGCATGCCAAGACCGCAAAGTATGTTCACTAAAAATTCGACTCGAAACAACTGCGCTAAAAGTATATTTTAGGACGGTCAAAATCAACTATATTCGACCCACGTTTTGTCTTTAGAGTTAACGGTATGAAGGTGTATTCTTGGACATTCTGACAACAGATTCGGAACCGCAAGACAAAACTCTATCAGACTAGCTACGTCTGGTTAACCTCTGGGTGCAACTTTTAGGGTGCGATGGCTCTGGACACATGTGTGCCAGGAGGATTTTGTGCACATTTGCACACAGCCCCAAAAACAGCAAAGAATTAATATTTGTTGGTAATGTGCTGCTTTAGGGGTAAATCCCGTCCTCAGATTTCGAATCTGATATTAGTTTTTGTCTCCGAAGTCCCCAAGGTTTCTCAGGAAGGGACGTTATGGATATTTCCTAATGCACATTTTAAATATCCGCTTAATTCAAGCTGTTAACTGTTTTCAGTCTAAATTGAAGTCTGATAGGTATGTCCTCTGATGCCTATATATTTACAACTGTTTCCAAAGTCTATAGGAACGAACTTACTGGGAAATTTGTGTGTTTTCAAACTTTGTGGTTTCATTTTAGGATAATTCTGGTATACTGAATCCGAAAATGTGGATTTTTTTTCTAGACTAATTGGATCACTACAAGCTTTTTGTGACGTCGTTATTTGAAACGTTTTTTATTTTTGAATCCAAAAAATCAGGAAATTTCCTGCAAGTTTCTAGGGAAATCTTTCTATAGGACCCTGTTTAACTTATGTCCAGATTATCGATCAAGTCATTATTTTAATTTTTACCTAGTACTTCCGGTCACGGTACCTAAAAAATAATAAGAAAAACAAGTGGCGTTGTTTTGCAGCAGTGAAAAATGCGTGATTTTGTCACTTTTTGGAAATTTGTACTTGACTTTTATATTTAGACTCAAAAACGC